>JASCZW010005599.1:0-162072 GCA_034211315.2 Aedes japonicus
CCAAAGGAGCAGTTACAGTGTGCGGCAGAAATAATGCCAACATTTGTTCCTATTTCTTTCAAATCCCATGTTCAACTAATTTCAAGCAATAATATTAACATTTTCGAGTGCAGTTATCTTTATAAAAGTCCCTTACGCGCCCTTTGTTCTCGTACAATCACTTTATTTTCTTGCTTTTCCACATTTGAATGATTCCAACTTACAACACAGATCGTTTAGCCTTTTAAACTGTACTGATTAAGTGGTGTAAATAAATGAAAATTACTTTTTTAATTTTTTGGAAACGAGAAAAAAATATGACAAGAAAAAATTCGTCCGCTCGTTGTCATCTTCTAATAGGCTTTTCCTTACCATATGTAAAATAAATTGTATTAAATTCTGGAATGATGCCTGCTTCCTAGAAAGAGCTTACGTTGTTCGGCATAAACGAGTCTCATTTTTTTGAGAATGAAGGAAATGTCGTTTACGTAGAGAATAAAAAATAAGCGGTCTTAAATGAGAACTTTGAGGGACACCTGAAGTGACTCTGAACACGATTCGGATTTATTTCCATTTAGTTTGATTATTTGTTGACAATTAGTCATATATGATTCAAGCCATTTCTGTAGTCCTATCTCACTTCCCATTTTTTGCAATTTGAAGAGAGTAACATTGGTATGTCAATGCAAAGTCAAATGCCTTGCTATGAGTCTTTTATAAGAGAGCTTCTTCATGGTTTCCATTATCCATTGATTTTAATGAATATTCAATGAGATTTGTTTGAAGCTCGAACGTCCTTAATTGTCAGCTATTCTTTTTTTATGATTTGTTGAAATAATTGTCAAAAAAAAAAGTTTGGAATGCATGAATTAATGGCTATACCTAATGATAATTACGAACGTTTGATTTTCGTCCAGATTTACAAAGATACGACCAGGGAATGAGCTTTTTCGTTATTTTTGGGAAGTTTCCAGACTCCAGTGATGTATTGAAAATGGTGTTGGATCGCGCTCATGTTCCACTGATAGCTTTATGATAGTTTCTAGCAGTTGTTTCTATGCAATGTATTCGAGTACTACCTTACCCATGCCCTTTTGCTCAATTTTTCAATTCTTCGATTCTATTTCCAACCTACCGTACAGTGACAGAACTTTCAATACTTTCTCTTCATATCTTCCATTCTAGCAAACATTACTGTCCACTCTTGGTGCCTCATGGTGATGAGCGAACATCTCCTTCTACATCAGTATTCAATTGCTATGTGGAACGCATCAATTTTCCACAAAGGAGTTAATGATTCGATCACATTGAAATCTCTATAAATATTCGTCAATAAAAAGTCCAAATAGCAATTTTGTTGATTTTCGACGCGTTTAATTTCTTAAATTGGCCCTTTTTGTTTCGTTTCGTTTCCCAACGACTGGGAGTAAGATACTTTGATTTTCAGAGTTCAGAATGGAGTCAGCTTGGCGTTCATTAAAGTCTCTATAGATGTGCACTCTTACCTCAGGAGGAAATTGAGATAATATTTGCTCTGGATTTTGGAAAAAATCATAATTGTTTTAAGAAAGGAGCATGGTCTAGTGGAAAATACACAATGATTTCAACCAAACAAGCTCAAGTTCTTTAAATTTGGATGTGGAACTAATTGTTAATTGGAATCAGCTAAAATAGCTTTTTAGAACTCTGTCGCCTGACTTCCTCTGGGACGCATGAACATTTTCTATAACTAAAAATTGTCTGCATAGATAAATATGATAGAAGCACTTCACGTGTCACGAATGGATTTATAATTATTATTACCGGTAGTGTATTTGGTTTGTTCGTAGACGGCACATACCAATATGTTGCAATGAGATTTCACTCATTCCTCCGCAATTGTAACCTTACTTGATTTATCATTCTTCAAATTAATCAAAAATCTGATTCCCCCAAATGTAAACATAATTCTACACAAATGTTTCTTTTTCAAGTTCTCACTGAATAGGAATGCTCGAAATGATTGCAAGTCTGCTAAGTTGTCACTGCGGATGATTCCAAGCTTCTTGTGAACGTCCAGAAAAATTTCTTGTAGAAACTGTATATCCATTGGAAGTCTCTCGGCTGGTACAGTAGAGTTGCACTAGTTTTGGTAAGAACACTTCTACATACTGTAACTGGCTGATCGTATAAAAAAAGGTACGTCTTCACAGCTCAAGCGAGTTCGAACATCCTTTTATCTCCGCCAAAAACGGGTTTCTGCTACTTCCACATTCAGACTCAGGAAAAGGGTATACAATAGATTTTCAATTTAAGAATGTGCAAATCTGTGACAATTTGACACCATTTGTATCCCCACAACTGCAATAAGGATTGATACACTTATTACGTTAGACATTCTTCCAGATTTCTCAATCCTCGCTAAGTCAGATTTTTAAAATATAAATGGAAAACAGCGCAAATCAGGAAGAGTTTATTTTACACTGCCACAATCTCTTGCACATCACGATTTAAACATGCGGCTGCCTTGGGTCAGAATTATATTCAATTTCTTTCCTCGAACCAGTTCATGTTCTTCCAGACACACCATTGCCACGCTTTGCTGATTGATCTAATTTTGTCCAAGCGCCCTTGTTTCAGACGCGGTAATCGAATCACTACAGATTACTGTCATAAATTTAAATCTGCCTGCGTTTCGTTGCAGTTCCTACTTACGGCAGGCATCCCATGTGAGACACATTTTTCACCTTGCATGGGAACTAAAATCACATCATCCCTCCAATAGTCCATAATATTCACCCGGGTTCTACCATATTCAGAGGCTGTAACAAATGAAACGTACTGCAAATTAGCATCCGAGGTGTTTCAGCATTTCAGTCGAATAAAGCCTATAATTTTTCATGTTCGATCTCGTGTAACTCAGAGAAAAAACCGGCTCTTGATTCTTTGTCGACAACTTATTTGATGGAGAAAATTCCCTCGGTGTCAGTTCGACCTGTTCGCTTAAGCTGTGTTTCGAAAACTCGCGTCGCACCTCACTTGGTGATCACCGTGCTGAAACGGAGAAGCTGAGATGCTCTTCATTTTACCGATCAGCCCTACGGAACGCCTCACTTCGTTGGCACGGCTTCTTCTTCATATTTTTAGTTTAATTCACTCTCATATCGGGGGATTACGCCCGGTCTCGACTTGGTGTTCAGGACGCAATTGTTAGTTCATAAATACCCTAGCTTACAACATTTTTCAATAGTATAATTGTGTGACTCTCTACTCGCCGGCCGCCTCCAGTACGTGGGCACAGCTCTATGAGCTCAATTAGTTCAAATGAAATGTTGAAAACGTCTTCCACAAATGTGTCATACACAACGAAGATCATATTTAATAATTAGCATATTAAAGTAATTAATTACAACAATAAATATAATTTTTACTGCAAATAGGTTATGAGAATTTCTAGATTTGTCACTGAGCTTGAAGAGAACGAAGGACGCACGAAGGTGGGGACGGCAGACGAGTCGTACGAAAGTGAATCCTGACGCTGATCTTTCTGCCCATGATTCAGAACCCTGCTGTTCTGCTGTGACGGCTGTGTGGTAGCCCGAGGCTAATGATAGGTTTTGCATCTCAATTGAGACTCTCGGTCGCTTTTGCCGTGATATCACCCACTCGCAACCATCATCACCATCATCATCATCATCATGAACAGCAAGATCAGATCGGCAATATCCTGGTAGTGCGATAGCTTTTTGCCACTTGAGATGGCATCGATTTGCTCGGAATATTTGTGGCGATACCATTCACATAACGGATATTGCAACATTATTCAATCGTTCGTATGCTAAGCGAGAGAGATGAAATGTCAAACAAACATGCACTTGAGCCTAATGAATATAACGCTCACAGGTGTACATTGGATTCCGATCGATGGATTTGAATTGGAATCAACGCATTGCCGCCGCTAATGGAAGGTGTGAATCTTGACAACTCGTCATAGCGCAGTCCTTAACTGATGGAAGTCTTAATTCAAAAAGATGTTGAAACAGCATAGGTTCGGCTGATTTGTGACTTCCGTCAGAATTATATTCGGATTATAATAAATCTCCCATGCCACTGTAATGAAACTATAGAGCAGTAGCATAAATTAAATCTTGGCGAAGGCGTACCAAAAGATTTCTTCGAACTGTGGATGGAATGCTTTTACCTTTAGGCAAAAGTTATTAATTTGTCACGAAGCTGCACTTAAAGTTAGTAAGCCTTCAACTTCACTTCTTGCGCAGGGAGCTTCTCCCGTCGATTAGTTTAGGTAGAACAAGTTTAATTGCAATGACTCATTTTATCTACTGTTGGCTGGGCAACGATGCTGAAGAAAACAAAATGTTTCAACGGTAAGCTGATCACGAACTTGGGGTAATTGCTTTTTTGCATAAATATGTTTTCAGTAGGCCTGCCGGATGGACGCAACGTTTTCTCTTTAAGACGGCATTTGAGAACAGTTGTAATAATTTGTATGAGCGAATTATTATCATTTTCCAGCGATTTACAGGCATGAAATGAGGCAGACGAATAAATTAATAAAGTGTCAGAAGTGTTGACATTTACAGAAAATTGGCTATTTATTACAATGAAGCAGTTTTGCGTTTCATAAATAGATTTGAAATCTTGTTTATTGTTGAAATGCGGAAAAATAAATGGTTGAGTTTTTTTTTATCGCAATTGTGATTGTTTATGCTGATTTGATGCAAATAGTTCTCGCATTTTTTGACATCTGACCAAATTCCTACAAAAATATTAAAAATAATTAAAAAGATTAAAGTTATATCAGAATTTGTTTCTTATTTATTATTTATTTAGAAATCCTTTATTTGTATAAGCTCAATCGAATCATCTTTAAGGAGCAAAGTTTTCACATATATATATGCCTCATTTATACTAAAACAAAAATTATAACGTTACTCGCGGCCGTCTGGATGTTAATAGGAATAACAAGTTTATGGATGAGTAGATGGGTGGAAATTTGAAGTATGGACTACATAACATATTTATTCTAAGTTCGAAATTGTCTAAAAACTTTTTACCATACAACTTTTGGATTTGTTTTTGACTTAAACATTTATGAGACAGAAAAAAAACAAAAACACAAAAAAACTTATTCTTAACATACAGGTTAAACAAACTACAATCTAAGGCTTATGTTAGTTAAAAACACATAAATGAGTTTCATATACTCCAGATCACGTACAGCCAAAATATTTCGAACTGGCACATTGAGTTGTCTACCTCGATCCCGAAGGGAATCATAAAGCTTTGATCTAACTCCACGATGCTCAGCACAAGACCAAATAATGTGATCTGCGTCCTGGTAACCTTGTCCACATTCACAGTGATTGCTGTCGCTCAGCCCAACTCGGTATAAATGAGCGTTCAAATTCAATTCAATGATTGGACATGAGGCGAAACATGACACGAGTGAAGTCTCGACCCACATCCATCCCCCTAAACCAAGATTTTTTCGACACCTTTGGGAAGATAGAATATTGCCACCGCCCCAAATCTCCTTTACTCCATTTATACTGCCAGCTGACGAGTGATTGTTGACGAAAAATAGGAAAACATTCATTAAAGGCGATTTGTCGATCGTAAATATCGTCGTTTGTAGCGCCCACCTTTGCCAAGCTAATCCGCTCTCTCATTGCCCAGAATTGAATAATGGGACCCATACAAAGGTGATGATAAAATAACGCGAAGATAAAACACTTAGAGGCTCCTGTCCTGGGGAGTGCTTCACCGGCTTCAAGGAGCGAATAACCTCTTCAGAATTGAGATTGTCCGTGAAAATGAAATACTGATCCGGTGTAAGCGAGGCAATAATTTTAAGTGTAAACTGTATTGTTGCTAATTTAGCGACATATGCGGAACAAGGAGCTTGACGCCCAAGTAACACACATAACATCTTTTTAGAACGATTTATAATTGTGTGTTTTATAAATGCATTATAAACGTATTGCAAAACATGTCAAGTTTGGAGCGGTTTGTAACTCTCAAATTATATATCACTCTGACAAACGGTCGACCTAAAAATACTTTTTCCGCTGCTCTAAGTGCTAACTACTTCGTTATTGTTATTAAAAACATGTTTCCATACATTTATAATACATAAACAGGACAAGAATTTATGGGCAGTTCTATATGCTGTTGAAATTACATTACATCAACCTTATTTTCAAAACGTGTTCTTTTTTCTCATGACGATGAACATTGTAGTTTCACTGCCAACGGGAAGCATATCATACATACTCAGGGTTCACTTTTCAACAATCTGAGTTGGCTTAGCAAAGAAGCTACAAACCTATCACGCCAAGGACTAGTGTTCAAATCTCGCTCTTGGCGATATTATATTTTTAGATGATGATAATTTTTTTCCATTTTATGTTTTATAAGGCTTCACTTTTTGCGCTTTTTGCGTCATATTAAAGTATGAAATAAAGTATTATACACCTTAATTTATAACCTATTTTTGTCATTTAACAGTACTTTAAACTTGTTTAATACAAGCTGTGTTGCTTGGGACGTTTACGATTGGCGCTACAAATTTCATAAACTTTACCAAAGCCGACTGACTCCTCTATCAATGGTCCGTCAGTGAAGAACGATTTAGTGGAATCTACTTGGCTAAACTTTGCAGCAAATATTACCGCAGCAATCATAGGACGATGTTCTGGGATTCCAACAAACTCCCACTTCAACATTTGTTTCTACTATTCAAAGGATTCATGTTATCGTTGACTATCTTTACGAGGTTTCAGAGAACATCTTTGAGTTTGTCATACATTAATTGTTATGTTATGTATTCTCCGTGCGAGGAGTTACGATTATGATGTAGAAGGAGATGTTCGCTCATCACCATGAGGCACCAAGAGTGAACAACAATGTTTTTTGGGTAGAATGACAGATGTGAAGAGAAAGTGTTGAAAGTTCCGTCAGAGTGCGGCAGGTAGGAAATCTAACAGATGTTTTTTGAAAATTGAGCGAAAGGGCATGTATCCAATGCTACTCGAACCATGGACGTCAATCTTTGCCTAACATCCCACTGCGGGGTAGGTTGTAGCATCGGAACAAGTCCGCCACTTAAACAGGCAAAAATTGACGCATGGAAAAAAGCTCATGTACCACTGTGGCTTGTCTAGTTATTCTAGCGATCTATTGTGTGCACTCTGTTTATTGTTTTTTTTTTTATTCATTTGTCAACATCTTCAGCTAAGCTGTACAGACTGATAAAAAATACTATCTAACAAGGGTCTTAAACTTATTTCTCGTCACATTATAATCAAAATGATGGCTTACTTCATTAAATCTTCGAAAGCATCTTTGCAGTGGATGATTTTCACCGAAGACTGTTCGGTGCCTCGGAATCCACAAAAGCTGTCGTTGTCGGGAACTGCGAGCAGGAACATAAAAGTTTATTTGTTGCAAGAGATGTGTGCAATCCAAGCGGTTGCTCAGTACATCGAATGCAAACAATATCTGCAAGTAAATCCTCCGCTGGTGAAGAGGCTCCAGGGTTATGAGTTGACATCGGTGTTCATATGGCGGTAGTCGGAGAGGGTCGTTCCACGGCAGGTTGTGCAAGGCAAATCTAATGAAGCAACGCTGAACTCTTTCTAGACGGTCAGCGTGTACAGCATGATAGGGAGCCCATACTTGAACTCCGTATTCTAGAATACTGCGCACCAAAGAACAGTACAGGACTTTCAGTGCGTGAATATCGCGGAAAAACGGAACAGTTTCGACGAATAAAACCAAGGACGGCAAAAGCTTTAGCGGAAGTTATGGAAATATGGCCGTTGAAATTCAGCTTTCTATCCATTGTTACACCTAAGTCTTTAATCGAATTGACTCGTTCAAGTTCTTCTGAATGTAGCAAATACTGGAAAGTTATATGCGAACGGCTTCGGTTGAAACTTATGATCTTGCATTTTATTGCATTCATCTCCATTCCATTGAACAGGCACCAGTTTGAAACAGTCTCAAGGTCTTGCTGTAGAGCAGCGCAATCAGCCATACTCCTGATGGTTCTGAAGACTTTTAGATCGTCGGCATACATTAGTCGGTGCGATTGTAGGCGGTGGCATAAATCGTTAACGAAGAGAATAAAAATTAACGGACCCAAATGGCTGCCTTGCGGTACACCGGACGGCATCTCGTAGCTGCGGGGTATACAGATCCAAGCTTGATGTAGGCAAATCTACCGTAAAGATAGGATCGTAACCAGATCATCAGCCATCCAGGAAATCCTAATCGTTCCAGTTTTTTTCAGCGTTAACTGATGCGGTACCTTGTCGAAGGCTTTAGAAAAATCGATGTATATACTGTCAACCTGGCATCGTTCTTCAAGACTACTGTTGAGAGTGCTGACGTATGACATGAGATTAGTGATGGTTGATCGATCTTTACAAAACCGTGTTGAAATTCGGAAATGACAGACTGAGAAGCTCTATACATTTTGTCGTGAATAAGCGATTCCAAGATCTTTGAGATACAGCACAGAATTGAAATAGGACGATAATTTTTGACCCGGTGTTTGCTACCAGATTTGTGTATAGGCGTCACCGCAGCCAGTTTCCATGCATCAGGAAAAACGCCTTCTGACAGAGAAACGTTGAATAAATAACTAACGGGTTCTGCAAGTACGTTGGCACATTGTTTGACAAACACAGGAGGCAGCTTGTCCGGGCCAGGCCCCTTCGACGAGTCTATAGAGCTCAGAGCGTGTTCAACGTCGGCTGCTGATAATGTAGGCATTGAGAAATTAATCGTGTAAGATGGCAAGCTTTCCACCAGATTCTGGGAAACTGGTGGGGAACCCGAAGTATAAACGCTTTGGAAAAAGTCAGCAAATAACTTTGCAGACTCAGTAGTATCGTGAGAAGTAGCACCACCTAATGAGATTTCAGCGGGTATTAAATTGGACGCTCTCTTACTTTTAATGAAGTTCCAGAAAGATGATGGATTGGCCTTCATCTCATCCTGAATTCGAAAAACATACTCACGGAACGAAGAAGCTACATGAGCGTTGTATTCAGTCTCTAGCCTTTGTAGAAGAATCCGGTTTGATGACGTTCTGTGCCGAAAAAATCGACGACGAGCTTTCAGAAGAATATTACGGCGATGTCTTAAGTCAGCATTCCACCATACTTGTCTGTAAGACCGGCGGATAAGAGCTCTGCGTACAGGAGTGTGTCGGCTTATAGAATCGAAAATCTCGGTGAAAAAACAGAGACCGCTAAATTGCGAAGCTCAAATCATCACACTCAGCACTGTAATCGCAACGGTTAAAATCGTAGTCCTGTTCATTGGCTATCGATGGCTGGGGATCCTCAAATCGACGTATGTCTAATCGTAGTACGAATGGATTATGATGGCGATCAGGTTTTAAAATGGTTGATGGGGCTTCAATCACTTCCACGCTGCTACCATTATTCACGAAGGCCAAATTAAGCAATCTTTCGTTGACGTTACGGATGTCACAAATTTGCTGAAGTCCGCTGGCCACCATGCTCTCAGTTAGCGCAAGTTCCTGCTCAGAAGAAGCGTTTGTTGGCAAGTAACCACCGATATCTACGTCGAAAGACCACGATAAATGTGGAAGGTTATAGTCGCCAACAATCACAACAGTGTCACTCACAGTAGCAGCATTTAAAATCTGTACGGCAGCTTCGGAATGCCGGATGTAGCGTTCGGGTTCGCTGTTAGGTCTCAGATATATACCACACACGAAGATTGATCGATCTGCAAGAGACACTTTCACAGCGACCTGCTCAAGCGAATCGCCTCCATTAAGTCGAACGGGAACACTTTGTAAACAGGCTTTTACTGCAATAAGAACCCCTCCACCACGTTGTAGTTGACTGGTAGCGGGGCTGCGGTCACAGCGGAAAATGTTGTAATTCGGAGCCAATTCGGAATTGCTCACGTCACAGCGCAACCAGGTTTCTGTTAGAAAAATAACGTCGTAATCACTAGATGCGGCGGCCAAGAAAAAGTCGTTGGTCTTCGTACGCATACCACCCACGTTTTGATAGTACACAAGGAATGACTTATGATGTACACCTGTTACTGGGACTTGCGAGCTACTCACAGTGCATATGTGCGGATGTTGGCGATTGATAGCTGTTTGGCAGTTCGGTGTAGGAGATTGAACTTGTGACGTAGGCACGGAGCAGTTGGTAAGAGGGATTTCAGAAGTTACTTTAGCTGGTGGAGATGGGTGCTGGTTGCCGTTCGGACTGTTTGGATCGGATTCTGGATCGGATGGAATTAAGCTAAGTACTTCTAATATTTTTGATATCAGAATAGTTTATGTTCCGGTAGCGAATGTTATGTCATATTGTGTGTTTTCCGTTCTCATTTGATTGGTGGTTTCGGTGCGCCTTGAAGTCATCTTTTCGTTCCGAAACCGTTTTGATGTGATCAATTGAGGGCTCAATTGGTTTTTGGGTGTTTCAGCATGCACATGTGGATTGCACTTCTGAATTTTAGTTGCTGCGACCGCAGGCATTATGGGAATGTATTTAAATACATTTGTTTAGTAGTTTCGTGATTGAATAGGCCGTTTGCTTCAGGAGTCATCGGTCCGGGATCTTCGATCGCTTATTCTACGGTCCGTGGAATGTGCCTGGAGGAGTGTAGTGAAGGGCTTTAAAAGAGCAACACAGCTTCAGAAGGGAATATCAAGCGTCTTTTGATTGAGGTTTTGTCTATGATGGTTGTAGTGATCTATTTTGTTCTTCGGCCATTCCAGGACCTTAGAGATGTTGAAGTATACCTGATTTTTCATTTCAGTGACAAACCAGTGGATTTCGGTTTTATTTTGTATATATATGTTTTATAGTTTAGAAAAGAATGCGTATTCTTTATCACTTCATTATAACATCGTATTATTTTTATCATTGTCATAGAATATTATTTGTAATCATATTGAATTTTCTGGAGTCTCAACTTTTATATACAATTAAGTGTGTTTTCATCATATTTAAATACTCTTATATTTATCATATGTGATGATAGATGTTATTATTTGGATACATAAAGGTTTTCACATACATAAATTCATGTTTAGGTTCAGGGTGCCAGCATCAATTGTAGTCATCGTCGGGTGATCGGGGCGGTTTTTTTTTCTGTCTCATTTTTAGAACGGTAGCATTTTAGTATACATTCATCGACTACTGGTTGAGCTGTATAGCGGTGTATAGCTGCATCTTTTTATTAATTGCAATAATACAAGAATACTAAATGAAGTTTGATCTGCTTCAAGACTGCAAGGGCAGCGATTCCAAGTTGTATAGGTGTTTTATTGCATTGTAGTATAAGGTATTTACCTAGTAATTTGGATCAGCGGATGTTATTTTTATATAAATAAATGCTGTTCAATTCTGCTGGAAGAGTAGGTTTTGGCTCTGATTAGACGTGTGTTTCTTTTTTCTTGCTGTCATTTTTATGGTGTTATCTAGCCTTATAAAATTAATTAGATACAGTTAATTAATGGTGATCTCGTGTGTTAAAATGTGCTGGAGTTTGACGTATCGTTTTGTTTGTGCTAGTTGCAAGTTATATTTATTCCACATCAATTAGCTGTTGAACCTAAAGTGCAAGCAAATGTTAGTTTTAGTGCCAACGTTTACCTCGAAGACTCGAATTATTATCCAGAAGAGGGAATAATTGATACGAGGAAACCGCAGCTAAGTAGTATTTTTGTTCTATTTATTTGAACTGGGCGAAACATTTTGAGCTTTTTTCTGTGTCGAATGTGGCTATGGCATCGTGATTCATTTTCCATATGAGATGCGTGTGTTGAGAGCTTGAAAATCATTTTCAGTGAGCTAATTGAGCTGAAGAGCCGTGGATTAGTTTTTCGGCGTGACTCTCCACCTGTGTCAAGGTTTTTTGTTCGCCTAACGAAAGCTAATGCCGCCACTGTTAAAATTCCATATCTGATGGCTTGGGGTGGAGGGGCAGCTGTGTTGTTTTGTTACATTGTGAGAATTCAAGTTATTTGTTAGGATTTCTATTCAGTTGGTTCAGTGGTAGGTTAATTTCGTGTCCCCAAAGGTGACCATTCTCTTGTGGGGGTATAGCTTTGGTCTTATCGCCTAGTCCGTCGCTCTTACTATACGGTATGCTTTTAGCACTCTAATATATAGTTTTAGCACACACCAAGTGGCTACGGGTTTTTTTGTCCCTTAGATTTTATAACGAGTGGCTTAAACACCACCTCCAAAGAGAGCCTGTTGTTATGCCTGGCGAGAAATCCATTCCTCAGGGCAGGTTGCTCATATGAATACAGTTTTGAAAGCGTTAGCATCATCGAAAGGTCAACCCACTATCTATGTCAAGAAGGCTCCACCATATTCTATAAATATAATCCCATATAATCCCATCCAACTTTTAACTCCAGATGTCTATGAAGGTAGCATGAGTTCTCAGCATCTTCTTAAGTAGACATCTAATCAACACTTCCTTCCTATCCCTAGCTGATCATAAGGACCTGGCCAGGGTTGCACAAAGAGTTCGATGGACCAAGAGCCTGTCACACGCAAGGCAGTTCTTCTGGCGCTTCCATCGTCTCTACAACAACCAACCCAGGATTGTGTATGGTCGGAAAATGCTATGCTATGCTATGCTATGCAAAATAAATGCTGTTGAATTCTGCTACGTTTATATTGGATTAGACTAGATTAGATCAGTGACCAACCGGTGAATGTCATCATTTGAGCCTATGAAATCCACTACAAATCAGTATAGCAGTGCAAAGTAAGGCAATTTAGGAAGTGGAGAAATTTTCCTTAACGAAAAAGTTCTAGACCAGACCGGGAAACGAACCCAGCCACCTCCAGGATGGTATTGCTTTGTAGCCGCGCCTTTACCGACTAAGCGAAGGGAGCAAATGAATGCTCAGAGAGAACAAATAAACAGACTGCCCTGTTTGGCGTATAGAACTATACAATATTTAAGGTCGTTGGTAGTATCTAGTCTTAGAAGGTTATGTGATCCATTTTTTTTTTTCAAACGGTTGGAACTCAAGCATTAATTTTAACGTTAATCCTATATGGCTTATGGTTACAGCACCATTACCCGCTCTCTGAAAAGAGAAGAATGTCAGAAAATATGTTTTTCCTATGGCAGTCTGATTCTGGTCACTGATTCTCAATTCTTGAATGATGCCGCATCTTTTGCCCTGACGACTCGAAAATTTATAAAATAATAAAATGCCTCTCAGACTGTTTGGATTTGCAGGACATGGTGAGCATCTCTGCGGGTTGGTGCACAAGAAATTTGCTTAGCCTCAGCGTTGAAAAGTGCAACGTTATTTCGTATCACCGCAAACACCAGCCGATCACATTTAACTTTGTGTTATCGGGCCGTTGCCTTACTTGAGTACAGCACCTTGAAGATCTCGGTTTCATCCTTGATACCGGACTCACCTTCGGAATGCAGTATAACGATTTTGTTACCAGAGCCAATTGTCTAGTACGCTTTATGTTAAAAATTGCTGACAAATTCCGTGACCCTATGAGCCTTAAGTCCCTCTATTGCTCACGTGTGTGGTCATATTGGAAACAAATGCGGTCGTTTTAAAAATTTTAAACAAAAACTTCACTCGATCATTTAAAAAAATTAAAAATTTAAAACTGAAACACTTTTTCAGACTATCACTAGAAAACGCACGACAGTTTTTAATTCCACTACACTTAAAATTTATTTTCGTTATATAGCTTTCACGCGTTTCGTGAAAATAGATTTTGTATGTAGAACAAATGTCTCGTATGTTGTTTGAAACATTCATAATGCTTTTTATTTGGGAAATGCTATCATTACACCTTTTTGTAAAATGCACAAAATGAATTTCGTGAAGACCAGCCAATCGCTGTTTCTCTTTTATACCGAACTCATGTATGATGGTGTTGTTGCTGGTATGAGCAGGAATAATTTATCTATCTTAAAATAAAAATTAGAGCACTGTCGAGAGGTAAAAGGTCATGCTCATTAACCATGCTTTTTCTCACGAGTCAGCATGGCTTATTGAGATCAACCACGGATTCAGAATCAGCACTTTCATAAAATTCAGGTTCGTACATTGTCCCCATGTCAGAAACATTAAAAAGACGCTGGACAACTCTACGTGGTTGCTTTTTTAGTCAATTACAATTCGAGTCGATAAAGTAGATCTGTCTATCTTTTATGCAACCCCCGGTGAGACGTTTCTTCTTGATTTGTGATCAAATTTTTGTAGCTCTTTGTATTGTTTACGTACAATGTACGAATGTTCTTTCTGGGTCAACAAAGCTTCGTACTTTTGACAGTTGCGCGTGTGCCATACATTCGTAATGTATCTTCATAATAAGTACAAATCAGTTTCGTTGCAGAAAACAACGAATGGATTGTGAGTATTGTTCTATATACAAAATCCATGTTTACGATACGCGTGAAAACTACTTTACGAAAATAAATTTTCAGTGTATTCTCCTAAAAAGTACAAATTAGTTTTGTTGCAGAAAACAACGGATGGATTTGTGAGTATTGCCTTCTATTATGTGATATTAACTAATAATAATACTTAAAATACACTGAAATACCTTCCCATTCTAGTTATGCAAAATAGGGACGTGGTGTGGGGAAAAAACACTCAAGCTCCTTATAATCTTGTTAAGATTGGAACAAAGGTTTATCTTACAAAGTAAATGGATAAAATACAAACAGAAGGAAGTGTGGCTGGACAAAGACAAAAACAAAATATATAGTAGTTAGTCTGACGCACTTGGATAAAAACAAAAAAAAATTTCATATAAAAATAAAAAAAATAATAAATCAATGACTCAAAATAAATACTTGAGAAGGCTTTTTTTAATTTTTGAACAATCTATCGGTTCAGCTCAGTAATACGCAAATTCTAAAAATGTTTCTTATCTCCGGAAGGCTAACATAAAAGCGAACACAAACAACTAAATGACAGGTAGCCCTCTTTTTCAAACCCATCTGTGTTTTGACAACATGATTACAGGTCTTCAGGAAATAAATACTATGCCAAGGCTCGAATTCCATACATCTTATAAATCAATCATGGTAAACTTGACCCATCAGTGTCGCCTCCATTCATAAATCCTCGATTATAGATTACTCTTTGTGTACCCTCGAAAACCTTCGTTTAAACGATCTCAACCCTAGGCGGATACTATTTCGCGCAATCATCTTTAAAGGCAAGGTCACTGCGGCTAAAGAAATCCCATCCAAAGACCCTTTACTCACGAGCCACGATGGCGGTGGAAACCAATCAAAAGGCAATCCAAAATCTGTCAGCAATAATTTCATGTTACCATAAATCTACTCGATAACCTACTTTCGTTTTCGACTTGAATCACGCCAGCAAACCGAACAGGCATTACTAAACAAATAAACAAAGAGTACAGAACACCGCCCCTTTCCGTGATGCCCACAAATCTTTATGAACATGAATTACCATGAGTTTGAGCGACGTTATGTTAATTTGCGATGAAGCATTTCAATAGTCAGATGAAACAAACACGCATATACACACACATGTAGCCTATTGGTGGCGAGAGAAGCTGGGTAATTTGAAAACAATCAATCATCACCTGTTGCCGCAACCCAAGTCACAAGTCCTGACAGGTGTAGACCTACCTGCTGCTGTGGTATGTGGTATGCTAATATGCATTCTTTGAAGTTCATGATCGTCCAAAGAAGGTCCAATAAATGCTTTTATTAAGGGAGATAAACCGTTGACGGATGGTGTGCGAGCGCAACCGCCAAACCAAGGGATGTTAGACTGATGCAAAATTATATTGTTTAAGTCCTCAAAGGCTTCAGAGCTTTGAACTCATTTGGATTACAACGAGTTGTGCACAAACAGTTTGGAATCCACACGGTAAATACTACATAGAAAAAATACGAAAATTAACAGACGGGTTTAAACAACGAAATTTGTAGCAGTATTCCATCTAATAGAGCTGAATTAGGTGAAATAGGACTTAAATTTACATACATTTTAATGAATGTATGTCAAATCTAGCAAATATATATGTGCATAAAAATATTTCAGAAAATTGCAAGTTTATTTAAAAAAAAAACTGTGTATGGAAAACCAATAGTTGCAATGCTTTTTCAAAATTACTATCCAGTCCAGGTTACCCACTTTGCCGTATAAAATTATAAACACCATTTATACTCTCATTTCCTTAATATAATCTTTACAAAATATACCATTGGATGGACCTACTAAACTAAACTAAATGCGTGATAATGTTTGAACCACTGAGCTATGTAGAAATTAAATTCTTATTTATTCAAAAGGAGGATATTTCTAAGAGTCTAAAAATAAATTGTAGAAGGAGATGTTCACTCATCACCAGGAGGCACCAAGAGTGGACAGTAATGTTTGCTAGAATGAAAAATATGAAGAGAAAGTGTTGAAAGTTCCGTCAGTGTACGGTAGGTTGGAAAAAGAATAGAAGTGTTAAAAATTGAGCGAAGGGGCATGGGTAAAGTAGTTGGGGAGAACAGTACAAAACGCACTGGTGGGGTAGAATGACCCACTCAATAAATATGCTTAAATCTTCAAAGCTATAGCTTTAATGGAATGAAACTTTATCAATTCTTAAATAAAACAGCATAACTGATAATTTTGTAGCACAACAAAGCCCTAAATACACCAAAGTATGATCAAAATTCAGGAAATTGTCTTGACTGTACCTCACATGTAGATAATAGAGTTAATCAAATAAGCTTTTACCACGCGTTAATATCCATATTTCATAATAAATTCACTTCACATATATTGCACACCACAAAACTTCAAGAAAGTTTCAAAACTTCACTATAATTCCACGTATTTTCAGAATATTTAGACAAAACCATGCTAAACTTTAACTGGGGCAGAACGCACCGTGGCGTTATGTAAACGTCTACACGCTTAGAAAATAATACTCAATGGAGGGGTTAAGTGTATGAAGCCAACGTTGGGTATAAATAACTTACTTCTGGTAAAATTCTACCCAAAAGTAAATAATTTGAACCTAATGATACAGAAACACAATTATAACCAACGTGCTTCCCACACTTAACTGCTCCTTTGTATACTTTTTTCTAATGGTGTATATAATGAGAATTTGCCAACATATCACAACGTTTTGTGCAACGTCTTTATTCTATACCAACAGGCTGCTTGAGTACCAAACAGAGCAAAGAGGACGTGGCGATATGTTTCAATTTTACACCTCTAATGAGTAACTTTTTACAACAGTGTTTTTACTTTTACAAGCGGTGCGTGCTATCCCAATAATGTGATGCATCATATCCCAGTGTTGTGGCGCGTCTTTCCCCAATTTTGGGGTGCATATTGAGTAATTAAACAGGCGTTTTACCCCGTTGTCGTTATGGGATCAAAAAAGGTTCAAAAAATCATGAATAATCATCGTTTTGAATTGAAATCACATTTGATCTACAACGAAAACATCGTAATGCACCGTACTCAATAACATATTCGTAAAATTCAGCATCCATTCCCTATTTATTCATGATGTTGCTTAAACGGTGCGTTTTGTACCGTCCTCCCCTACTCGAACCAAGGACGTTACCTTTGCCTATCATCCCTCTGCGGGATAGGTTGAGGCACGGATGAATCCGCCACCTCAATAGGCAAAAGTAACGTGTTGGAACCCGCTCATGTACCACTAATGCACTCTGTTTTGATGCGCATATTTGTCCGCAAATAAAGTCCATTGAGAAATTTTGGGGTTTGATTAAAGGAAAGCTGCAGAAAAAGGTTACAGAAGCAGATGACATCATCAAATTAAAAAAAGGCTGGGTTAACGTAGGCAAAACCATCGATGGAACGGTTGTGCAAAACCTCATGAGGAACATCAAGAAGAAGGTGCGAGAGCTGGCCAGATCTACAAAAAATTAAATAAATACTGATGTAATGGGCTTTTTTGATGGTCAATAAATAATATAAATGAGATTGAGTTGCAAAATAAATAAGATATATTCAAATACAACCATGTTTAGGTGTACTCATAATTAACGATACAGTCCTTACGACAAAAAAGAAAAATGCCAACGTAAAACGTTACGTGAATAACATATTAATACAAAAGAATGAAAATAAGCCAAACATTTTAACAAAAGCGTGATTATATGGGATGGAATTCATTTTCGACAATGATAATGAAAAATGAGAAAATGAATATACGAAAAAATTGCAAACTTAGATTTTTTTCAAATAAACCAATTAAAAATCAACAAAATTGTTATCTAGATTTACTTTTAACTAATGTTTACAAAGACTTCTGTGTGAGCAAATCATTAAATCCAGTATGGAGAAATAGAACATTTCACACAGCAATTGAATATTCTCTGTTTGTTTATGTAGATGAAATGCCTGTCGACTGCGAATTTGAGGCAGTCTTTGAATGTAAATCAGCAAATTATGAAAACATTAGGAATAAACTAAATATAATTGATTGGCAAACAGATTTAAGGAAAAAAGTTAATGTCGCAAGAGCAAATAATGTACTTAAATAAGTTGACTTAAATAATAGTAGAAGTACCAATTCAATGACGTAGGCGTAATATGTTATCAAATAATCCAGTATGGTTTAACAGACAAGTGAAAAACTTAAAAATCGTAAGCAAAAAGTACAAACTTTGTTACACTATTTGAAAATATGTGATCAACTTAATTCGGCTATAAATATCGCTTTTGAGGAGTATAATATAAAACCGAACGTGAAATTAAATCCCAAAACATTTTTTAATTATGTCAATACTAAACTGAAGCCGGACAACTTTCCATTTAGAATGTATTTTGATGACACTGAAAGCAATACCTCAGAAGAAATATGTTATTTATTTGCTAGGTTTTTTCAAGAAACATAAGGCCCGATTCAAAGTATATGTGGACGCATTCAAGTGATCATAACTCAAGAATTAAACAACCTACATGGTTGATCAAAACGTCAAACAAAAGAGTATTTATTCAGCTTTGAAAATATATAACAAATTATTACATTTTACCGTTTCGAAAGAACTGTCGCACTTTACTTGTGATCAATGCCATCATGATCTGCACAGTCGCTGGTGACACTGTACCGGCGAACTTATTCCACTTTAAATGCATTTGTTGTGCATTTGTCACTTCTTTACTGCATCCGCGAAGTTTTTGCTTGACAATTGCCCAATGTTTTTTGATCGGTCTGAACTCAGGGCAATTCGGAGAGTGAATCTATTTGGCGACGGAATTCACATTGTTTGTAGCATACCAATCTAGTATCTCATTAGACAAGTGGCAGCTGGCTAGATCCGGACAAAAGATAACGTTGGTCTTGTGTTGCCGAATGAAGGGTAAAATCTGCTTTATCAGATACTCTTTAGTTTAAACCTCCGACGTCATTGTGTGAGATGTGATGAAAACCTTGGTTTTAAGGCCACAACGGCAGATTCGTTGCCAAATCATTATTTTCCGAGCAATCTTATCAGCCAAAACAATTATTTACCTTGAAGGGACACCCCCACGACCAATTACTAGGTAAAATTTTCGTACGGGGATTTTTTTAGAATCCATTCTCACATATATTTCGTCATCCATTAAAATACAGCCATCAATTTCGTCAAAACTCGTTCGTATAGTAATCGTACTCGCTTTTGGCCACTAAATTTTGTTTCAAGGAGCGATTTGGATGTTTAATGGCACAACAAGGCTTATATCCTTCTCTTGAAAGGATGTTTTGCACGGTGGAAAAGTTGGAATCGTATTTCTTTGCCAAATCACGTATGGAGACACCTGGGTTGCTTTTCACGTACCTCAACACCTTTCTCCTCAGCTCTTTGTCCCTAATGCCACTTTTATGATAGATGCACTGTGCTGATCCACACTCAGAGTATCCTTGTTACGTTTGATTACCAGACACACCATTGACTTTGGAAATTTTAACACTTTTGCTATTTTTGAGGCAGACCACGAAGGATTCTCTAGATGTTTGTGCACAATTAATTTTCTTTTCTCATGTTCCATAATCCGTTTCGAGATTGCGAGATGCTTGAATCAATCGAGATAAACTTTTCACCAATTTCTTTGCCAATAAGACATCAATAAGTGCCTATCAAACGTGTTTTGTTCCATCCACCAGGGACGCGACGGTGTATTAAACCGTGCGTCCAGATTTACTTCGAATCGAGCTTTATACAAGTTTCTCAGAACTAGATCGCGATCGTGAATTTTTTGGTTTCCATCCTGCATTTCCAAGTGACATTTGCGTTTGTCAAATCAATGTGCACAAAATTTTTGAGGGGTTAGGCCACTTAGATGCATTCAAAGGCTCGGGACCTGATGGTGTACCTCCTTTGTTTCTGAAGACTTTGGCTACAGAGCTTATTTTTCATTGTTTTGGCTTTTCAATATGTCACTGGATTCAAAATAATTTCCATAATTATGGGAAAAACTCATTTCTATTGCGTATTTTTAAGTCTGGTAAAAAATCTGACTGTCTTTATTATCGTGGTAAAGGAAAAAAAAATGAAGAAAAAAAATTAACCATATAAAAAATAGGATAACAACTAGTCAGCGTGGCTTTTTCAATGGTCGTATAACTACCACAAATTTATTCGAATTTGTTAATCATTCCATGGAAGCAATGGATTACGGAAACCATGTAGAAGATCTGTACACAGATTTTTTATGTCGATATATCCTTACTTCTTTTTAAATTGCAAAAAATAAGAATAGAACCGATACTCCTCAAACAGCTTAAATCATACCAGACCAATCGCGATCAAATTGTAAAATTAAAGGAAAGCATTCAACCCCTTTCAATGCCACTTCGGAAGTTTCACAAGGCTTTCATTTAGGAGCACTGCGACTCATTTTATTTGCTAACGACTTATCCTTTGTTCTTAAGGAACTATTTTTTTTAACTTACGATAATGATAGGGTAAGTGTACCAGTAGTGGCGCATTTAGTCATCCTGCGCAAAGTTTTAGGTCACTGTGAACACAAATTTAGAAACAATATGCATCTAATATGACAATATAAAGTTGAGATATCTCATATGTTTCGAAAACTCCCCTATTTTATTAGTTAAGAGGAAAAACACTCCAAAAATACTGGTTTTTAATTATTTCATCAACGCACCTATAGTGGTGGTATGGTTCCCATAATGGTGGCATCAGGAACCTATAGTGGAGGTAATTACGAAAAATATAAATATCTCGCAGTAAAATCTTATATATTACTTTGGTCTCTCTTCAAATGTCGAATAAAATCTTATACAAACTAATTTATTTAAGTGTAATTCTAATAAGAGGCCGTTCATAGATCACGTCATTTTAAGTAGGGTTTAAGGACGTTTTACAATATTACACCTGATCCATTCTAAAACTTTCATAGAAACATGTACCTGCTTTTGAAAATAAAAGTACAAAAAATAAGCAGTACTATGGAAAATCGAAGAACGATTGATGTTTTATTGTTCAATAGCTGTGCTTTACACATACATTTAAATATAAATCCAATACCTTAGAAAAGCTTATGAGCCTCTGGCTGTAAGTGGTAAAAGAAAATAAACAATACAAGAAAAACGTCATGTCATTAAAAAAAAAATCAGAACATGAACTTCACATTCATAAATTCTAGTACTTCAGTTTCAACGCCTCAAGTAACTCCTTCTTTTGCTGTTGCTGCTAATTAACTTCCGTTAGCTTGCCTTGCTGTTGCTTCTCCTTTTTATTCTTATGCTGTTAAATTTCTTCCTGTTTTAGCTTGGGAAGTTTTTCCTTCTCATTTTTCCGTTGCTCAGCTTCTTCTCGTTTTTGCTTCTGGATTTCCGCTTTTTCATTTTTCAGCTTTTCGTTCCTGGTTTTGCAAGCTCTCTCTCTTTTTCTCTCTCTCTCTCTTCTGCTCCGCTCTCTTTCTCGCTACTTCATTCTCCTTTTCTTCCTCAGTACTGGGTAATATTTTTTTAGTAGTTCCTATGACTGCTGTTTCTACGGAGAGTTGAGTTCAGCAAATCCGTTATCTTACAACTTGCAACGTTATTTACATTCCTTTCTTGCATTGGAATGGAAGCTGTTTCGTTACACTCCTCCACATCAGAGAAATCTGCACCCATTTCCTCGACAAATGCTGAATCCTCCCCAGCTCTGGAGTTCGTTGAAACAGATGCGTCCTGAATTTCACGGCCAAGAATACACGCCTTGCTCTACGATCATGTTTGGTCCAGGAACTATGTTGTCCATACCAGGCGCCCCGGAATCCTTCTCAACCATCTCTTCCACGTCAACATCTGCAGGATGATCTTCACTGACTTGGCAATGCATTTCCCATAGTCAACATTATCGGCCCCGAAGGGAAGGGAATCTTTTTGATTCCTTTATCTATTGCATTCAGTGAAAGATTCTCTCCTCCGTGTTCCATCCGCCAGTCTGAAAGAACACTCTTCCAAGCACTCTTTAGCGGTTTAAATATGGCGGCATCCCCGGGTTGTGTGATTTGAGTAGCCTTTGGATACAACTTGATAAATACAATACCCAAATCCAAACTTAAATCGGCCACCTCCGCAGTCATATGGCTGGAGTGGCCGTCCACGAAATACAGCACCGGAAACTGAACCTTCTTCTTTTAAGATTGATGTGATTGCCTATCAAACTTTATTAGGAAATAAAAAAAATGCTGAAGATATCAACACATTCAAAACTAAGATATTAGGCTATTTCATACTTGGTTTAACAAAAGCCTGCTGCAACTTAATGTTAAAAAATGCAACTCGAGCTCCTTCAGGAGAAAACGAAACATTTTTAATTTTGCAATTACTTTAAACAGTCAAAAACTCGAAAAATGATGTGGTAAGGTAAGGGATCTAGGTGTTATTTTAGACTCGAAACTCGATTATAAACAGGGCCTATCATATATGTTAGGCTATTTTTTCCCTTGATTATCGAGATTTTCAGCCCTGGGCTGGTTCATCTCCCGTCGTAGTCACTCAAATACCTTTCGGGTATTTTAGTAACTTCTCCTGTGGTGAGATTCGAACTCGTGACTTTGGCGTAAGAGGTATGGATGTATATCACTGCGCCGTGGTCGCCCTCCATATGTTAGGCTTTACAAAACCTTTCTGCTATATTTTTTATGACCCGTACACAGCGTTGCCAAGTATATTTTTACAAAGTCAGGAAGTATATGAAATAAAAATCAGGATGAAATCAGGATTGTCTATTTATGTAAAAAACTGATGTTAATAAAAATACCGTTCATTTATAACCAAAAAGCTTACATAACATATGTTTATCTCTTTCAGTTTCATAAATGGTATAGTTCAGTGCCAACATTTGATTAGGGCGAATCAGCTTATGTAAACAAAGACTTTGTCTGCTAGTTTATCGAAAGTTGAATACAATTCCTTCAAATTGAATATATCAGCGGATAGAGACAATGCTCGTCTTCCTTAAGGAGTGCTTAATTTGTATTTGTGACCTTTTGTTCAAGACTACGAAAACTACGAAAGCCATTGTTTATAAAAACAGATTCGGGCTAATCTAATGTTGGCGCAAACTAACTGTTTGAAACCTGCGTGAGTGATATTAAAAACTAAAAAAGTAAACCGTGAATTTTAAGATGTCTTGTTTGTTTTGGTAGAAGAGCGGGTCAGAATAGATTTTTGATTGGATGATTTTTGACAATTCCATTCCAGAGTAGCCAACTAGTAAAAGCTTTGGCAGAACTCTCTTACTATGATTCGTTTATTTATTTCGCTTGGATTGATAAAAATTTGGAAATTTAGGAAAAATCAGGATTTTTTATCAAAATCTGGAAAAAATTGGTGCTTGTCAGTATTTCAGGCAAAATGCTAAAAAGTCTGGAAAATCCTGAAAAATCAGGAATATTGGCATCGCTGCCCGTACACGATAAAATATTTTTAATTGCTAGAATATTGCAGAAAGTCTGGTCATCCTTTTCCAGGCCATTGACAAGCCTATATCAATAGCAGTGATTGACAGTAGACAGGATGTCCTGGGCTCAAATTGATTTGGGCCTGCTGTCAGCTGTCAAAAAGAAGTCGAATAATTTGTTTTGGTTGTTTGTTTTGATGTTAAACACCACAGAAAGCGATCTTTCTTATTTGCATTACGTGCACAACAAAAACGAGCAAGAACAGACAAAACGCAAACGAGCAACAACAGACACAACTTACAATGTTGACATTATTTTGACAGCTGAGATTGCTGAGATGTTGTCTACGTTAAAAAGTGGTCCTTGCCATAGGCCTGCCTTTTTCAATCATACATGAAGAAAGAATAGACTTAGTAGTAAAGCAATGTTTGTTATATTCGCTCTGCAAGTTAGTTTTGCACTGTGTATCCTTTGACGTCATATAAAGCTCAATGTATGCTCATAAACATTTAAACATTAAAAGAGCGTCGTGAATTTGCAATGGTCTCTTATATAAACAATATCTTCTCACGGAAAATTGGCGGAATGGAAGTTTTATCAAATTTCAACTTTTACATCTCAACATGGCATTTGCGACATCGACAAGTATTTGCAACTAATTATAGTCTTACAAACTATGCAAAATTCGGACCAATAAACCGATGATGGTAATTTGTAATAAACACTGCAACAATATAGACTTCACCATGTTGAAAAAAATGAACAATACTTTCGCACGTGTTGATGACTAGGAGAAAATATTATTTTAATTATTTTGTACATGCTATTACACTTTAGTATAATGGAATGTGAGTAAGCGTTTAAAAAAAACAAATGTAGCTAACTGAAACGATCGACAAAATGATAAAAATAAACCTACATATGATTGACGATCATGAATAAATGAATAAGTTTCTCGAAACTAACGTTATCGAGATTTCATTATGTAGAATTAGTTAGAATGTACGTATTTAAAAATAAGTCACATCATGTAAAAATTGCATGAGTGGTCTACTTTGATTGACGACAATAAAGAAATAGAATCAAAAATGTAATTTTAGAACAATGATGAGGGGAGGGGGGCAACACCCCTCGTTGCTCCTCTGGTGACCTCTATGATATCAGATAAAAAAAATCAGGATAAGACAATTCTTAAAGGTGTGACGAGCGTGCTGCTGCAGTCTGAAAATACCATCTCATGTCCAATGTTCACAATTGGCATTGCAGTCAAACCATGATCAGTGATCAGTGTTCTAGGAATGTTGGATCCACCTTCTTGAGAGGCAAACCCAACCAGCCTTGCCAGGTAATCGATCCGATAGAGTTATAATTTTGCTCCGGCTAACTTCAACCTCCGATATAATCATTTAATTTTCCTGCCTATCTTGCAAGTGAATTATGACTTTAATAGATGACACCGGCTTGATAATGTGCTAAAATTAATTTGTCATTGCACATCGATTGTACTACAACACGAGCCCTGGAAGCGCCTAGCGAGATGAAGCTGTCTGGGAAAGACGTTTTTGCATGAACCATCTCTGACGGTTCGCTTCTTTCCCAGATCCCATACTTATCCTCGGGCAGCGTTCAGACGAACTGACATTCCACCGCCATTGGCTTAGGAATTTGCATTTCGCACTGACATTTTAATTGTTACAATGTGATAAAAATCGGAGTTAATTCAGTTTTGATTTGATATTCATCTGTCCAACTGGGTTAAGCCTTACACAAGTCATAAACTAGTTGAGTCCTGTCAGTGTCGAGGATGATTCCCACGATGCCAAAAGGTTGCGGTCTTACATGTCTGAGCATCATTTTTCGTAGAATAATTAATATTTGTTAACGTGCTTTGAACTATTTTACCCGAGTATTACCGGAGCTACTGATTAATTACGATGATGTTCTCATTGATCGATTGCAATTGTTGCCGTGCTACTTTTAATTAGATATTTAAATTTTACGACTGATCGGACCCCCTCAGAGATAATCATCTTAACGACCTGTTGTATCACAAAGTACCTCACCTAAACGCCAGTGTTGATACCAGTCCCGCTCGTGGATCAACAAGAACAATAATCGGTGCATTATTGATGATCCCCATTACGCCTCCGACACACCTTTTACACAACGCGCATTTTTCTTCTCCATCTGCTTGATGGAGCCACCTTGACGGCGGATGATGCCAAATAGTTTCGAAGTGACTGCTTGCCTCAGGTGTTGATTTGCGCTGCATATCTTGTTGGTATTTTCCTTTTAATTTTTTCTCTAGCCGGCGGCATGAAATCTTTACCTAGATCCGCTTTTTGCGAGCGTGTTTATAAATCAGGATTTTTGCGAAATTCCACTTCAAATGTACGCATCACTGCACGGTTATTGCAATGCTGCAAGATTTTGTGGGATGGTACAGTTGAGGCTTCATTTTCCGATTTGAGCCAAACCAGTTGTCCATATTTCTCACTCACAAGTTGACTTGCCTCTGAACTACTCCAACCGCCTTCGGTAACACCTCTGACCCAATTTATGTAATTGAAAAACTGCTAAACCCATTATGTTGTAACATTCAGTGAGGTTCTATTGCTCTATCGTGAAGTGGCGGGTTCGGTTGATCCAATTATGCCACGAGATGGTTCAAAGCTTTGTTGTTGCTCACCACAGCAGCGAATCAGATCCTTCTAATCTTCATGCTGCCAGAGGTTAAGTGATGTTTTGGTGCAGTCGAGCAAGATGCAACCGTTTTCGTTGACTTACGGTAGGTTAATCGCATCGACCTTCTGTGTGAGGTGTGAATACCTTCTGGGGTAAATGGACGGTTAGATTCCACCGGTAGCGTTCACTCTTTTATAAGCGTTACAAAATTCGAATCTTAGGTTGTGATGCTCTAGGCAAGGTTAAACAATGCTTGTCAAAAATAATAATGATATCATCAAAATAATGGGAAAAGGTTTGATTCGACTGCTAGAGACATATTTTGCAACACGAATCTTCATTTTTCGTATCCGGCGGGGAGGATTGTTCTTGCGAATTTCTGGGAAATCAAACCGCCAACTGACAGTCGCTCGCATTTCGTCGTGTCGGAGGGGTCAATGAGCGAACAGCACCGAAGCTGACAGTCTAGGGCGACGAAATGCGAGATGCGATGACCTTTCCGTCGTGTTGCATAGTTTGTCAGGTTGTTAATCATAACTTTTGCGTTTTGATAGATGCACCACAAAGAAACATGGTATTTTGCATTAAACAATCTGTTTCAATTTTGATACTGTGTTGCAAAAATTCGCGAGGTTTCCTAGCAAGCAGAGTGTCACGAGCGTGCATAAATCACTCAAGTTGGTAGATTGATATTTGGTGTTTGGGAACTGTTTCGGATTGCGTGTGCATGAAGCGATTACCAAGAAGAAGCAATCAATCATGAATGTTGCCGGTCTCTTTTGAAAATGATGTTTTCTTTTAAACGATTCAAATTGTCAACTAAGAGTGGAAAATAGCAAGATATTTACATTAAAGGGTGCCCCACATCAAATTGCATCACGGACAAAACGCGGAAAAAAATTATCTAGTTGACCGATCCTTCTCAAACTTTCAGTTAATAAAATATAACCCATAAGTAGGCTGTTGGCATATTTATTTCAATAAATTTCAATACCATAACCGTACGCTCGCACCTTACGCTTAACTCCACTTATAAGGTTCTGTACGACATCTGGCTAAAGCTTCGTGTCTTCCTCCGATTTGACCTCCTTGGGATACTTCCGTAGTGCCTGCTTCGATATTAGCCCAGTATTTTTCGGTGGGCCTTAGTTCCGGTGCGTTGGCGGGGTTCATGTCCTTGGGTACGAAAGTGACCAGCTATGGCAAATCATGCACGAATATGGATTTCCGGAAAAACTGACGCGGTTGATCAAAGCAATGGATCGAGTGATGTGTGTCGTCCGAGTATCAGGGACGCTCTCGAGTCATTTCGAATCTCGGAGAGGGTTACAGCAAGGTGATGGATTGTCGTGTTTACTGTTTTAACATTGCACTGGAGAGTGTGATTTGAAAAGATGGGATAGACACGAGTGGCACGATCTTCAGGAAGTCTGTCCAACTATTTGGCTTCGCCGACGACGTTGATATCGTAGCACGTAACTTTGAGACAATGGCGGAAACGTACTTCAGACTTAAGGCTGAAGCTTTGATTGGGCTTGTGATTAATGCGTTGAAAACAAAATACGTGAAGGGAAGAGGCTCACGAGAAGACAATGTTAGCCTCCTAGCACGAGTTCAGATCGACGGTGATGAAATCGAGGTTGTAGACGAATTCGTGTATCTGGGCTCATTGGTGACCGCCGATAACGACACCATCAGAGAAATAAAAAGGCGCATTATGGCTGGCAATCGTGCCTACTTTGGACTCCGAAGGACGCTGAGATCGAATAAAGTTTGCCGAACCACAAAGTTGACCATCTACAAGACATTAATTAGACCGGTAGTTCTCTACGGCCACGAAACATAGACATTGCTAGTGGAGGACCAACGCGCCCTTGCAGTCTTTGAACGGAAGGTGCTGCGTACCATCTACGGTGGAGTGCAGATGGAAGACGGAACGTGGAGGAGGCGAATGAACCACGAATTGCACCAGTTTCTGGGAGAACCTCCCATCGTACACTTCGCAAAAATCGGTCGACTACGATGGGCTGGGCATGTCGTAAGAATGTCGGACGACAGCCCTGTGAATATGGTTCTTGAAAACGAACCGACAGGTACAAGAAGAAGAGGCGCTCAACGATCAAGGTGGATCGATCAAATAGAAGGCGACCTGCGGACCCTCCACAGACAGCGAGGCTGGTGAGTGACAGCCTTGGACCGATTAGAACAGGAGACAACTTCTGTGTACAGCAGAGGCCACGCCGGCCTTAGTTTGATTGGTAAGGTAAGGTAAGTACGAAAGTGACTCCTTTCGTACCACTCCATCACATCATTGGAATAGTGGCACGAAGTTGGATCAGGCCAGAAGATTGTAGGGCCCTCATATTGTTTCAACAGAGGAAGCAGACGCTTCTGTGGCGGCGCACTCCGTTTGCCACATGCGTGGATCGCTTGCAAAATCATGTATTTCTTGGCAAACTTTGAAAGTTTCTGCTTCCTTACTTCCTTCGGAACATCAAATTCGTGCTGGGCTGTGAAGAATAGTAGCATGAGTATCCATGATGAGACAATGGGGCTTCGTCAGTATCTGTGTGTACGGTTTCCGGGACTTTTCACGATTTGCAATCCCTTCCGGTCCTTGGCTCTCTGAACGAAAAACTTGGACAGATTCAACATTTTTGCCACATCCCTGACCGAAGCATTGAGTTTTGGTTTAAACGCTTTCACGACCCGCTTGTGATCCTTCTTTCTGTAAAATTCTCGAACTTTCCGTGGTATATCCATCATCAGATTCCGTACGGTATTCTCAGATACGCCCACCGTGACGATTCTTCATTGTTATTATTGTTATTATTCATCATTTAAAAATGCACTGTAAAATTTACAGTTACACATTTTAGCATGGTCATAACATAAAAACATATAAATAGTAAGTCTTGATCTCAAAGTCCGTTATTCCTGCCGGCAAAAATAGATGAAAACCTACGACGAAGCGCATATCTCGTGGGATATGAAAATCGAAAACAGATGCCACTTTGTTGAACACTCTCTGTAGTCTGGAAATCGCGCCGTGTACTCCATAATTTGTTCGATGCAGAGGCAGCATTAACATGAGATTGTTGCGAAGCGGTCGAGGTTGAACAAACAGGTTGATTTGCCTTAGGAGAGCCTCGCAATCTGTCTTACCCTGCAGGATATCGGCGACAATCAAGGCTCTGCCTGTGTCTTTTCTAGCCCAGAGCAGCTCTAGGTTGATCAGTTGACAACGGTGTTCGTAGCTGCGTTGCCGAAATTGATCATTCCAAGGTAGTCTACGAAGCGCAAAACGGAGAAAGCGACGTTGAACTGATTCGATTCTCTCAGCACCGTTGTTATAGTTTGGGTTCTGAACCGCAGAACAATACTCGAGTATCGATCGTACCAGGGAACAATAGAGTGATTTCAGACAGTAAATGTCGGAGAAGTTCTTAGTTATCCTGAATATGAATCCTAGGGTTCTAGACGCTTTGTCAACAATATATGTGATGTGTTGCCTTAATAATAGCTGCGAATCTAAGATCACACCCGGGTCTTTTACCTGATTGACGCGTTCGATTGACGAACCAAGCGGGTCGTAGTTGAACATAATCGGTTGCTTTTTTCGTGAAAACGTGATTGCGGAGCACTTGGAAGGATTTCACATTTCAAGCCAAAACAGAGCTGGAGAGCCGTGGCTTCTGATAAACGGTAGCAATATCTTTTGCAGACATTCTTTCTCGTACAAAACATCCTTATTGGTAATGCCGGTAGAGACGAATCTTTCAGATTTTCTAGCACAACAACATATGGCCAGCCTAATCAAAAAATTCTTTGGAAATTCGGACAATTTTCTAATCAGGAAAGACTCGGTAAAGTCGTTCCTTTACATTGCGGTATAAACAGCCAGACTCGGAAACAATTTTAAGTTTTCGAGTACGTATGTTTCGTCGTCCATTATGAAGTCAATGTTTGCCAAAAGATTATGTAAAGTTGCTTAGAACGACTTTTTGCAGTAAAATTTTGCTTGTCATCACGGTTGGGCACCTTTTTCATGTCGTACGTCTTCAGTCCTTGCCTTTGCTTCACTTTTTGTACGCATGATTTTTACTTCCCAGCTTTGCGAGCAACATTTCCACAGAAATATTGGATTGTTCTTAATGATGACTACTAGCTTATTCTCCATTTATCGGGAGCGTACTTTTCGATTTGATCCACTTCCAACCCTCCGAGCCACAGTTGAATGAGTTGCAAATAAAAACACGGTACTTTTCGGTAGTTTTAGTTTCTTGGCTAGCTCGCTTCCGACGAATTCGGATTATGCTGCCGTTCGTACAAAATGCGTTTGCGCACTTCCGAAGCCATTTTACTGAATATAACAAGAATATTAACATGTTGAACCATGAAATAATGTGTACACGCTTAGAAAAAAGTACCCAATGGAGCAGTTAAGTTGTTTTTATATCTATAGTGATTTTTAGCCATCTGGTCTAGTTCATCACTAGGAACAGTTAAGTGTGGGATGCCAACGTTGGGTATAATCATGTTCACCTACCGTAGAGTACAAAATACTTACTTTTGGTTAGAATTTTACCCAGAAATAAGTAATCTTTGCATTTGAATTCAATTTATTTTACAGAATCATTTTTTGCGGTTCATGCAACGCAGTAGGCCTGGCCGCTTGTTTCATGTCTTTGATATGCTGCAATTATTGACAAACAAAAATAAATAATTGGGCGTAATCTAACCTTTTTCTCTTGATGCGTGGAAAAAAAGCGACTGAATGCTAGTGTTTTTCATGCGATTACCCTGCCACCTGGTGGCCAGCCCACTGGTCAGTGGTCAATATATACTAGTGTGAAAATTTGACCGTTCCATCAGTTTATTTACGGCAGCTATGGTGAGAACAGCGAAACAACTTCATCCACTTCTGGAGAAGGGAGAGTCTATTGAGCGGAAGCCTGGTTCTGGCCGTCCGAACATTTTATGCCAGCGGAGATAGCGGAGAATCGAACAAAAGGCAGGCGGAAGGGAACGTGGCCACTTTTTGGCCAAACGGTCTAGAATATTTGACCCAAATTGGATATCTATATGTGGAAGCGTCATTCCAAGCCAGCCGTATCGGAGCACCAAGCTGAAACCCAAAAACAACGGCTGATGATTCTAGTCAAAGAGATCTTCTCGGCGAAGCGGAACGTGCGGAAGTATGCCAACTCTCCCAATGTGATTCAGCTTCACCCAATCGAGTATATTCAAATAATTTCGTGGCCAAAACGACGGATGATTTGATCAAAACGGGACCAAGGAACTGAAATATATGCCCATAAGTTTATTTTTTTCGATGTATAAAACATGATTCGTTACCAATTTATTACTGTCATTTGTCACTGTTGAGTAGAGCAAAATTGAAAATTACAGAAGCCGACTGAAGCTGATCGAGTCGGCAACCGAACTCGACTGTCCACTATAATGATGAAAGATTTCAAAATGCCATTCAAATATTACACCATGCAATTCTATCACCTTCGTTGTCATTTTTTACATTCGAAGGATAAGTGTTTACAATTTTCAAGTTATTTATCAAAATGTGGACAGGAATCGGTCTCTTTTCATTGATTTTATCTCAAAGTTTTCTGACTTTCTGGTAAAATCGGTTATCTTTTTTCTGAGCTTCTGGTACCATGTAGTGGATTGTTTTTTCTAAATAGAGGATTCTCGTTTTGAATTTCTGATCTTTAGAAAAATCCTCGAAAACTTCTTTGACATATTTCCGAACTTCTTAAAACTTAATTCCTCCACTTCTCTGAACTCCTGAAATTTTTGTTTTTAACTTCTATGCTAAACTATATGACGTTTTAAGTAGGTTTGTGTCTTAGCTCATTGTCAGATGCTAACGGTTGAGGAGATGGTGGAGGTGTTTACTATAATTAAATATGGCGTCGTGGGCAATGAATATGATTACGGTCATATGAATGACGTTTGTCATCTTGAATTTCAGGAAAGTTTTCTCCTGATCTTCTGCAAAACTCGAAGATGAACTTCTGGAAAGTTCCCTCCTGATTTTTTGGTAAGTTTCGTCACAAACTTCTTAACAGTCGCAACTTAATTTCTTTTAACTTCACTCCCAAAGCTCGGAATAGTTCCTTTCAGACTTTCTGAGAAGTCTGAGAAAATAAATGTCTTTCTGAACTTCTTACAAGTCCTATCCTGAACATCGAGGAATTTTTTTTCAAAACTTCGGAGAGTTCTCTTCTGAACTAAATTAACTACGTTAGTTTCATCCTAAACTTCGAAGAAACTTATTCCTGAACTTTTGGGGGGTATGACCTAGAACGTTGGGGTTGTTTGTTTTTGAATTTCTGAGATATTCTTGCATGAACTACTAAGAAGCGTCTCCTATAATTCAGAGAAGTCCCTCCCTGACCTTCGGAGAAGTTTTTTATTTAGGAATTATTTTTCTGATCTTCATTCAGTATTTTGAAGAATTCATTGTTTTTTGTTTGCATTGTTTGAAACACATTAAACAACTTCCTTAAAGATCTCAGGACTTTTCAAAAAATTCTAGAACAGCTGATACGTTCATAAATTTGCCTGCTATAACTTCCATCGGAAGAATAATCTGTTCAACATCTGCATAGAAATTACAACTTGTCTTTGACAAGTTTTAATAACTTGCATGAAATTCGTAGTTCATGTATAAGATAATTATGTTATGCAAGTGTATTATGTAATAAACACTTTAGAAGATGCTGGATTTCCACAGGACCCGACCAAAAGGGAACAACAAAATTATTTCAAGTTTTGTTATTCAGTTACGCTGTTTTTATAACAGAGGTTGTTAGAAGTTATATCGCGGATGTTGTTAAAATAACTGAAATTCTAACAAAAATCCTCTAGAGATAACAAAATTATAGCAAACTATGATATACTTATAACATAAATAAAACAAACTTTGTAACAGTTTTGTTACTGTGTTGCAAAATCATATCAGCTAATGTTATAATTAATTTACTATCTTTACGCAGCTTGTGCCTCCCTGAGCATTATATAATTATTTGTTACATGTTTTACAATTATCCAGATGAAAATATTTTCAACAAATTTATATCATAATCAGTTAGTCGTAACAAGGTTTGTTATAATGTTGTAATTTTTATGTTGAACGCTTTTGGTCGGGGAACCAGTATTGCTCACATTTTCCCGGAACACCGGCGCGTACCTATTCCATTGATATCTTCTCTCGTTTTTTTTAAATCCAATTTCTTTCTATGTAAGCTCAAATTGAAGTTTATCACTTCTTTTTTTTCTAGGTTTTCAATTGTTCTTTGTCTTGCATCGGCTCTCAACATTTCATTTTGCTTAACTTAAGCTTAAGCCTCTGGTGATGTCCACATTTATTTTCATCAGGTCAACTATTTGTTTTTTTTACGAAGAGTGGACAATCTTCACAATGAAATTGTTTGTCCAATAATTCTCCTCAAAGAATAAAAGAATAATGGTTGTTTCTTGCCACCTAAACAAAATGGTATTTCTTGCCTTGCTCAGTCAGTTATCACTTCCAGACGAAAAAAACGCGTATCAAAACAAACTTACTCTATGACAAAACAAACTTACTCTTAATGTGACAGATCCAACATCCGCTTTAAAACGGTTTACTGAGTCAACCTGCTCGACAAAATTTCGTCGATCTCGACAACTGTAATAGCAAAATAAACTTGTCGAGCAAAGTGACGGTCGATTCGACTTGTATGATTAGCTCCATAATTGATCCTCATCTACACTGCTTTCTTGCTGACTGCTTCTAATGTGGTGTGGTATCTTGCTAGGACACTGTGTTTAGAACTTATATAAAAAAGGAAAAAATAGGAACGTTGAAGAAATGTTATGGCATTATCACCTCTGGTGATCCATTCCAATATGTCAATTATGTATGACTTTAAATTGATTTTAATTTAATACAATAAAATAACCAAGCCGAAGCCTATAATTTAAAAGCAGTGGTTAACACCTGATACGAGCCTCCAAACACCTGAAAGCTTAGAAGAATTGCAGCACATCTGGGTGTGCTCGAAGGCACTGTAGGATCTCTTAGAATGAATATGTACCATACTTCACACGTTAGAAGTTGTGTGCTCGAATGTGGTGGAACTATAAGGGATGGGCTTCGCGGAACCATAATGATTATTTTCTGATGTAACCTAAGATGACACATCAACCGGTTAAAAAGTTCACGATAAGGTGAACAAAACGAAGACTGTTTGCAATCCTTTCTATCTACAAACCAGCTCAAGTGCACCGTATCATACTTGCAACCATTTCTGATCCTTTTCCAGCATCATACAATTATAGGTTTGTCTTGGCATTTTATTGATGCTTTGCATTCTAGCGCTGCAACCGTGAAATTACTCGATTGATCTATTGACTCTTCGGATCGACTTGACAGTGGGCAACAAGCGGTATATAAATGTATGCAATAAAGTTCATCGACAGTTGGTTACCGGATGGAAGGGGGAACCAGTGCTCCTTTATTTATACCGAAGACGGCGTCGGTACAATCTTTAGGTCTTTCACGTGTATTCATACTTGGATTTCTGCTAATGGAATTCTAATTGAAAACCGTCTAGAGAGCAATCTGTCTTAAATCTGCTTATTAAACGAGTTACAAGCTAACCATTGATTAATTGCTACTATTTTTTCCGTTGAAGCTTTTTGAAACTTTGTTTCATAATTTAAGGTTGCCTCTGGTCTTTGATATTTCAAAGAAACGTGATATAAATTGAAAGAGATACTTTCAATATTTAAATAAAGTAGCGATCAACTGTGTTGGTTAAATAATACAGTTCTAGATAAATGATAAGGTTTTGGAAATATTAATTGGTTTAATTTAGTTGAGAAAGTGTCCATGGCATGAACTTAAATTAAATATGGACCAGACTAGTTTTCGTGTTCGCAGCAGTTGTTTTCTCCCCCAGAAAAAGACAAAATATACCTTTGGGCAGTCACTCCCCTCCCTTTTCATCATAACGTTAGTTTTTGTACCTGCTTGCGATCTCCGAGACAATACCCAAGTAACACAAAACACTTTTTTTTGAGAATAATTTATAATTGGTTGTTTCATAAATGTATTATGAACGTATTGCAAAACATTTCAAGTTCAGAGTGGTTGTGATCTCTCGTATTCTATAAACCTATCTGACTCACGATCAAGCTGAAAATACTTTTTTTATTGCAGTTAAGTGATTAATACTTTGTTATTGTTCTTTAAAACAGAGTTCCATACATTTATTAAACATTAACAGGACAAAATTTTATGAGTAGTTTTAAATACTGTTTGAATAACATTAATCCAACTGTTTTGCAAAACGTGTTTATTTTTTCATAACGATGAATTTAATGTGAGAGATTGTGCCAGCGGGAAGCAAATAATAGTTATTCAGAGTTGACTTAGCAAAGAAGCTACAAACCCATCACGTTAAAGACTAGTGTTCAAATCCCAGGGTTGGCGATGTTATATTTTTTTAGGATTGTTTTTTCCATTTTATGCTTTACTTTCAATGCTCATTCCAGCCAATAGTGTCCAACACATAGTTATAATCAACCATCGACAGCCCGCAACAATAACCCTTAGTATAATTTCATAGAAATGGCTAAGCTCTCCAGACTACAAGAATTCTACTTATATCTTTGTTCTTAATTTTGTTTCTTTTCAGGCAACAAATAATTTATTTCTAATATTGAAGGCAATATTTAATATCCTGTTTTATTTTGTTTTGTTTTGTTTTTCGCTATGCTTGTCTCTTTATTCACAAATCAAGGTAACTCCATCTCTCTAAATGTTCCCTATCAATCTCTTACCATCCCTAACCAATGCACGGAAGCTGATGGGACAATGCCCAACTAACATTTTTAGTTGCCTAAGCCGAAGCTTATAACTTATTAGCTGTTTTATAGTTGTTTAAAAGCAAGTCAAGCAGAATAAGCTATAAGTTGAATTAAAAAATCGACACAGTACATATGCGTAATGTAACACAACTTTGACACAACATTAAGCTCTCGGTTGGGTATGCAGCATCTATGTAGTTATTTATTATGATCATAATAATACTGGAAACATAAGTACGCATTGTAATTTTCAATAACAAATTTAGTAAAACTTTTTTTGCACAGGTTTTCAGGAATCAGTCGACCCACCTGACTAATTATCAACAGACCATGAATGGAAAAAGGGAATGCTTGAGAAAGAATGTATAGTTGGCCAATGCAGGGCTATTTCTACGTTTCCTTTTGGTTGTTAAAATAGATATTTAAATAAACGGGTGTATGGAATGTTACTAAAACTCAAAATCCAAACGGTATAATGTGGACATGTTAATCGGTCCCATTTTAAAAACTTTATAATACACTGAGTGAAATAAATATAAAGACAAGACTCCAAATACTTCCGTTGCGTTTATAATTTATGTAACCCTGTTTTTTGGTCAATATTCTAGAATTAACATAAAACACTGCTCAACTAGTTTGCTTAACTTGTGATGCCAACTCTCAACTAATTATTGAAAATCAATTCAAATTATTCCACCAGAAATAAGTATCAGGACAAAGTCAAAACAAAAACATAGTTTATTGTATGAAATTAAGGGTAATAATGAATGCGTGGCTCCTCCCTTATTTTAAATGACCTCCAACAGGTCTCGTCACTGAAGTGATGTACGATTTTAGAACATCATTGTCCAACTTACTCCATTCCTCGACAACAATAGCAGTTCCGAGTTACAGAAGGTACGCCCAGGGTTTAAAACTCTTCGGGAAAATAGGCCCCAAACATTCTCGATTGGATTGAGATTTAGGCTACATTCGAGAACTGGGGTGTTAATATTCGCAAAAATAAATGCTGAAATATCATGTTGTCATCCAAAATATTTTCAGCGAATGGGATCAAAACATTGACCAAGAGCTGCACATATTTTTCAGAATTCATTCTGGTCGTAATGAAACACACTGTTGTTTTTCTAGCAAGTTAAAATCTGCCCAGATCATCAGAGTGCCCCTCCAAAATTTCTCGATTCTCTTTATGGCTTTTCGCGTCTTATACCCTACTAACAGTTAGTTGATCCATCCGGTCCACATAAATTGTCCCACTCTTTTTCCCCGAATTGATACTTTTCTGCTAATTCTAATCATGCTTTTTTATGTCGAGGTAAAAAACGAGGAACGGGCACACTTTCACCCTATTTTGTATTATTATCACTGCTTAAAATTTACTGCACTCGACGTTAAGACATTGGAAGATTCAATTCTTTTCTGATATCACCCGGAGAAAGCCTTAGATTGATTGCCAATCGCTTAATTTAATGTTTCTGTGCGTACTGGAACCGATGCTGGACGCCCTTTTCTGTCGGTTGTCGCATATTTCTCACCCAGTTTCACGAAGTTATGTGCTACCGTTTTGCTTCTTCCTATTCTGCTTGCGATCTCATTGATTGTCAGTCCATTTTCACGATGGGCCTGAATTTCTCCCCGCTCAAACTTAGTGTATTTTGAAAAATTTGCTATGGGGTTTTCATATTATAATGGCTAATTGAGTGCAATACAAAGTCCTACAGACGAGCCATTTTACACATAGGTTTTTTCAAAACTTTTTAAGTAATAATACCCAGTTAGGCCTCCTTTAGCTCAGCCGGTAAAGGCGCAGCTACAAAGCAACACCATGCTGGAAGTGGCTGGGTTCCTTTTTCCGGTCTGATCTAGTAATTTTTCGTTATGCTAAATTTCTCGACTACCCAAAAAACCTCAGTTGATGATGATGATGTAAACTACCATCTAATGTAGCAAGGCAAATGCCTATAGCACGGGACTGTTTTAATTAAACGATTTCATCAAGGTTGTACTGTGCTAAATGTTTCATCATGTTCCTGTATGAAGGGCCCAAAACGTATTGTGGGTCCGTAAGCAGATACACTTACGTGCAACCCAAAGCTACAGGGGTCTAGAGAGAATCTTCTTCCAGAAACAAGTTCGCATAAACCACGCCAAAACCGAGCCCTCGCCTAGCAAAAAGTCCCATTAGATGGGAGCCCGCCCTTTATTCACGAAATGATAACAACAGGAAGTTGGCAGTCCCACTCTTCCTATCCAAATAGCTTCAATTGGGTACTTTAATGGTCCCTCCCTTTATCCCAACATATGATGTTACATATATTTATGAAAAATTCAGAGAAATTAATATGATTTTCTTACCTTGATTTTGAAGTCATCCTACCATGAAGCTTGTGTAAGTTTGTTTGGCTAACCGTAAAATTTGTAAGGATTCCTCGTTCCTCACTTACTGCTTCAACCTTCCTTTGATGTAGGGTCCATATTATCGTCTCGGTGTTTCTGCTTTTGAAGAGCTGACTTTGGTAGCGCATATCGAAACTCTCAATGTGTCATAAGACACCGCTCACGGCCATGGGATAGATAAGAGAAGAGGAGAAAGGAGAGAATTAGTAACTGGTAACATGCTATGCGCATGTGAAATTTTCAAGGTGATATTCTCACAACGGCCGTTCAGAATGGTTCGACGGATGCATATGAGAGATCATTTCTCATGAGTTTCCACTCGTTTACTCAGAAGACAAGAAAAATTTTACTACACGGCAAGCCATTTCAACTCAGTTTTGGGATTGACAAGTCGACAAATAAAAAACATCGACTCAATTCAGATGGATTTCAGTCACATTTACTCAAATTTTAATGTTTCCACTAATGATGAAAGTGAGTCAAAAATGACTCAAAACTGAGTTGAAATGGCTTGCCGTGTACTTGCTACATTTGGGAATATCAGGAGTACTTTTTCAAACAGACCTATCTGATTTTGTTGACAAAGAGGGGAAGCATGATCCAAACGAAAATTGCTCAAAACTCTCACCATCATCACAGAAAATAGCTTAAAAATCATGTTAGGGAAATGTTATTCCTTGTGTTGGTAGCCCTAGTTTGCATGAAAATGCTAAGGGTTACAAGAATTTAACGTATGAATTTTACTTCCCCTCTTTGTTTACAAAATCAGATACGTCTGTTTGATTAAGTACTCGAATATTGTTGTACCAGAAGGAGGATCGCAGTATGCTTCGATCACGACTTGACGTGTTTGTTCTAGCTCGTGTCATTTTTTTACTCGTTTCCATTTAGTCTCGCGTACGTATGCAGTGCTTCAAAATTTTAGGTTAGTAACTAGCCGGAAATCATTTTTATTAATTGATCGGTTTGTGAAAAGGTATGTATTTGCATTCGGAGCCCAAGGAACAAGGAGGACAATGATTCTACGGTAGTGACAACAGCAGCCGCATTTCCAATACGGTTTCCACGTTCGGGAGAGGAGCGTGAAGCGAGCGCTGCAAAGGCAAGCAGATTGAATCTAGCTTCGTGAACTTCAGGAATAAGTGAGAGAGGACAAGAACAGCAATGGATTGTGGACATTGAACAGATAAATATAACCTATTTGAAATAAGTTCATGCTCTGGTGATCTAATGGCACTATTTGGTAAAATAGGGAGGATGTGGGATACAAGCAAAAAGGTACAAAGTGTCTCTTTCTGCATTGTAGGCTGTGCCAAACGAACTTATTTTGCCGTTACGTGAAATATTATTATGCTCCATTCTCATTGAATTGATAATTTCAGCACGCGCGCGGAATCATCTCTGCATTCCAAAACCATTTATCTGAAGAGCATGGAGCTCAATTTGGTTCAGCATGAACATATAAATTGCACTTCTGAACTTCAACTACTGTTTTCATAAAGCACGGGCATTTGACCATAAGCAGTATGGGATTGTATTGAAATAAATTTGTTTAGTGGTATTATGATTGGATGGGCCATTTATTGCAGAGGTCATCAGGCCGGGCTCTTTGATCACTTATACTGCTGTCCCTGAAATGTGGCTGGAAGAGAATGATTTTTTTTAAAGATGTCTTTTTGAATAATCTGTTTCAGAAAAAGATCAAACATTGTTTAAATGAAATTTTATCTAAGGATGATAATTGTAATAATCTTTCTGTTTTTCCTTTAGATATTAAAACATGCCTTGTAACCGTTTGTTTACAATATCCAAAGATTTTATATTGTGCATGTTGTTTTTGAAGCTATAGTGTTTTTAGTGTTCGTGTTGGGTTTGTAGGATTAGCAGGATGTTTTATTTTAATATTTTGAATGTAAAAACCAAAATGTATAAGTTTGTATGTCGAATTTTACGATTTTTGAATAAATTTAAAATTATGTTTAATGGTAACAAGACTAAAGGGTGTCGTGGTAAACTGTGGGAATAAAATTGAATGGGTGACGAATATGAATACGGATGGGTGGTGATAAGGAAGGAAAATGGAGAAAATATGGAACGGGTGGAAAAGGAAATGGCAAACGGAGGGCCCTTTATGATCGAGATCGTCAAGCATTAATCATTAGTAAACCGGCGTGCGTGCGATCACAACGTGAGTGCAAAAACCCAAACGTGTTGAACCCAAAAGTGAAGTGCTTTCTAGAAACAGCCCACTGATTCGTCAGGTAATAATTCGTGGCTAAGAACAATTTGGGCTGTGGTTCTAACGCGCCATTTGTCCTTCAGGACCTTTTTTTTTATTGTTGTTCCACAGAGCCTCACGATCGTCAAGAGTCAACCAAGATAGTTCAGGCTGTCTTGGTCTAATTGTCAAAGCCGACCAATATCCTCGGACTACATGTCCTAATCGTAACGGAGGAATTACCCTTCTCGGTGTGGCCAATACGGTCTCGTCCGTGGTCCATCGATCGAGTCAACGAAAGAGGACGCCGTTGACCCAGAAAAGCTACTACCGGTAGCTTCACCGGTTGCGAACCGCCATCGCAACCCACGAACCCAAGCCCAAACTCCGCCATATCAACAGTCGCCATTGTATCGGGACAATCGAAGTCCCCGTTCCGCCATTGTCGAAGGACAATCTGGCCAACAAACCACCAATCCACCATCGTGGTCAACGAATACCAACACCACCAACGTAGATCACCAGAGCGCTCGTCAACGTCCTGAAACAGAATACACCGGTACTAAAGCAGCAGAAACCACATCACACACCCCACAATAGCCCAATAAAACTTTAAGTTCCGTGAAATAATTGTTTATTAAATTCCTAGGTTTTTCAACCCGCACCCAGCTTCCATTCTTTCAATAGTCCTGGTCACAATAAGAATTCCACAGTTTCTGCACACTTTGTTCCGCGTGCCCCTCCGAATTACCCAGTAGCATGCCGGCCCTGTGAATCAGTTCAGGGGTCTCTTGCTACTGAGCTAGTTATACGGGAGTCTTGGTCGAGCCAGAGTTAGTCTCTTCAAGTATCAACCTATTTTAGCTTTTCAGCAACAAACCAGCGGATGTCAGATGTATTTTTTAAATACCTGTTTTATTTATAAAAAATGTATTTGAATATTCTTGTGTATTGCATATGCATTCATAAATATTATTAGTTGGCTACACATATTTTTTGCATACATAAATTTATATTTAGGTTGATTCGGGGTGTGACGTTAGATGTTCTGTTGCTTCTTGGAGCGATTCCATACTTTTGGCAGATTGTGCTGGTCACATTCAGCGTATCGTTACTCAAAATTAACGTTGCTGCGAACCATTTTGCAACTAATCAACATCCCAGTGATTTTTCGTGGAAGATCAGAAAATTTCTCGATTTCCTCTAAAGTGAGTATCACGTCAACACGTTCTTCCCCCCCTTGACCAGCATTCGGACACGAACGGCGCCGGTATTGCTTCATAATCAGTCAACAGTTTTTTTTTTCACATTGAGGATGTATGTTATCCCCAAACATCAACTGTTGGTTCTTTGTGTAATTACAGCTGATCTGGCAATAACGGAGTAGAATCCGTGGGTGGTCAATCGTTCTCATGCTCATGCCTACGTTTTCCGAGACAATATACACTGAAGAAAAATAATAATCATAAAAATTGAACAAAATTGAAAATTAATAACTTTTTTTTACCAGTAGTGGTGGTTAGTGGCGTAGTGGTTTACATCCATACCTCTCACACCAAAGCCACGAGTTCAAATGATTAGACGGGATATGAAAGCCTAGGGCTAAAAATTTCGATAATCAAGGAACTAAAAATCTTTTTTACCTAAATGTTTACCATTATTTAATTGTGGTGGTAGGTAGCATACATAATGAACATTGTTCCTAAAAACATAAAAATAAATAAAAAGGTATTTAGTTTCAAACGAATTACATGTTTTACTCATCGTTTTTTTTCGAAATCACGTTTTACTTACATAGAATTTTGCTGAACACGCCATCTTGATGAAGCGAGCCGTTTTCAATCATCAGTAACATTTTAACATACGCTCAACACACCTTCTAAAAGATTAGTAGTGACTTCTAATGATATAATTATATTAGAAAATGGTGTTGTGGGATGAAATGAAATAGCTGTGCAAAGATTTATTCAAATTAGATATAGTCGACCAGGATGAACATGTCTGTCCCTACTACTAAAATTGTTTTTATTTTTCATTACAGTTCTAAGTGTTTCAGCCCAATGGGCTCTTCAGCTTTGTATAAGTATTTTAAGTGTTTGGTGTGTTTAGTTTTTTTATGTAATAATTAATGTTTCAGATCAGCCCTTGGGGCATTGTTAGTTTAAAAATTTGATGACCTACTTAAACTAAAACTAAAGCTACAATTTGAAAATTCTAGGGAGTATGTCTTCCCTCCGTAGAATGTCTCAGTGGCTTGGAAAGGTGACACTTTTGAGGATGGATCGAAAAAGAAACATGGAAATGGTATGCTGTATCCTGACCAGAGAGTGGTTATTAAATTATTATCCATGCCTATGAATTTTTCGAAACGTACACAACTAATTCTTTGTTCCTTGCAATCCCTCTTAGACCGTAGCACACCTATGAATAACGGTAATACCAGCCATATTTATCAGCCGAATTCGTCATCCTGGTTAACTCGAATTATCGACTCACAGATCTCTACACAAATAGACATCAAACAATTTGGATTTGCATTAATAACGCCTTTAGTCTAATGCGTTTGGCCTCACCTATTCCTAGATGGTCATCAGTTCAATCTTCTCGCGGGAGGAATTTGCTACCCTTCTTCGAGCCAGGCCGGCATGGTATCAACAGCAGCACCAGCAGCAGCGGGGAAACTTGTTTATGATTTCACGCGGCAGCGCACGCGTGTGAATGAAGGAAAACGAATAAATTCTTATTTTTTCTTCTTTCCGATGGACACCACCGGCCGATGCTAGCCTCCGGCCCATGGAGGAGGTTCGGAACTTTGTCGGTTGACTTTTTCGGTGGGTGAAAAACCGCTACCATGGGGGTTGTGTCGGGGGACCATGAAACACAGCGCACCAGTAACATCGTTTGGAGATTTTTTTTTTCGGAATACGCGACGAACCCAACGTAGTTAGTGTGGGGTGGCTGTGAGCGTCGACGAGGGGGCTTGCATTACTTTGGAAGAACGTCGGTCGTCGTCGCAGATTTATTGATCGCATCTTCAATAAAGAGTCAAGTATTCGTTTGCGACGGGATATATTCATGCACGGGGGGTGTGCGAGCATTTTTTAAGGTTATTGTGATTAGTGAACCGCACTTATATTGTTGTTACACTAGTTTCTCGCCAGGCAGTTTGGGGCCTACATGGCTTGCCGGTATACATGTGGTATAAATAAAAGTGGTGATGGAAGAACCGTTGATAGTCTGCTAGTGGCATTCAAATGGTGAAGAAGAGTGATAATTTACTTGGAAAGATCAGCTTAGATTAGTACTTCTTCGTGTATTCTGAGGTTTTGAGTGAAAGACTTAACCAAGCGATAGAAATAATAGCTCAGAATAAGTGTCGAAACAATTACACTAGTGAATATGATAGCGGTAATAACTACCCTGGCGAAAGAATAGATCGTGATATCGATTTTCCGTTCCCGAAGCGAAAATTGTAAATGGTATTAAATGTTTCTTGTTTTCTATTTCTTTCCAATCAATCATCGGCGTTGCATGGCGTTTGCATTGGAACGTACCCTAGTACTTAGTTGTTTCAACACTTTTGGTGTGCGCGGCGGCAAAACCGCAGAATCAGTTCGGCACCAGGAACTACAACCAGCAGAATGCGGCCTTTAATAGAAATCTGCAGGTTCAACCGTTGCAACAGCAACAGCACCATCAACAGCAGCGGCATCATTCTCAGCAACAGCAACACCATCCCCAGCAGCAGCAGCAGCATCAGCAGTTTAATCAGCAACATCGACAGTCGCAAGCCCTTAGGGCTACTCCACTGCCAGTGCAGCAGCAACCTCAAACGCAGTTTAGCCAACGATTGCAGGTCAGTTTTGAAAGTAGTAAATAATTTGGCGATTTTATTATTTTTGTGGCAAATTGAGAATTATCTTACAATTTAATGTTTGATTTGTGGGTTAATAGACTCGTTTAAATGAATCCGTAAGGCTTCGATGAAGAACTGGGATGATAAATAATTGATGACTTAAATTTGAAATGATCGCAGAATTTGCTTCTGAAAATTAGATTATACCGACAATGTGCCCAGTATCTCTGATCTTGTAAAGCCATTGGTCCCAGCTCATTTATTATTGAATGCGTTTTGCAGTGTGAGAGTGCCTCCCTCTGGTGACAAACCAGCCTTAAACTGAAGAAGAAGAAGTTTTTTTTTACATGAAACTCTTATTCCCGATCCAAAGTGCTACAGTGATACCTGTTTTATTATGTATTGATTACAAGTGTGGCTCATGGCTCTTAGAAATAAGTCAAGTTATACACTCAGAAAGCTCCACTCCACTAAGTTGACTGACTTACATACTTAGAAATTTTGAATTTTACACGAGAACGTGTTCATGTTTGTAATAAGTCGGAGAATGTAAAGAAAGATTTCGTGTAAAATTATGTCTCCTGAAACTGACACATACGCAATTCGACGAAAGCTGTGATTGATTGAATTTATTTTCTCGTCTCTTTCAACTCATTCTTATGTGCAAAAGGACGCTTGCATGTGTCAGTTTCAGGGGACAGAAATTTACATTACATTTTGGTAGAGTGTAGTTATCTAGACGCACAACCAAAGCTATCTCCAAAATGACGTAATCCTTGTTGCCGGTACATATTTTGAGACTTAATTCTAAATATTACTCAATCTAATGTTTATGTTGACTTCTTCTGCAATCTATATTTGAATTATAATTTAATACATTCCATCACACTCAAAGTCATGTTTTGTAGCCTTTTTTTACGTCAACGACTGAAATATATCGTCTGATTTTGAATTTAAGTTTATGCAGCGGCGAAATAGAAGAACGATTGATTGTTGTGTTCTTAGAGCCGTTAATTTATTCAACCGTTGCCTTCGGTTTCATCGTCCAGCCAATTACTAAGTCTAATTCTTGACGTAGTAAGATGTCGTGCCACATATGTAATTTGTCTAGAGAGGTACCGAAAATACTGAAAAGTCTTTAGATACAAAAGTTTGCAGAAACAACTAGGCGACTATTTCCAGATGAGTGGTAAAAAACGGAATAAGATAGTTTAACAAACCAATTGTATTCGAGCAATGGGCCGAAGATGCATCTGGCCAAAACACCAAGTCGTCATTCTTATGGCACTTTTTAATGATGGCGTGCAAGTTCTGGAAGGCACCAATCGCATGGAAAATTCGAACCTTTAGTCGCTCTTTTAATGCACAATTTATTGAGATCATTCATCAGATCAATGAAGAGCATTATTTTGATTTTTTTTAAAAGGATCGAATATCGCAACGTTACGTCATTTTTTGATTGATATATCTTTGTGTAATGAATTAACGAAAAATTGTTTGATATTTCGTGTAAATTTTCTAAATTCAGGTTCTTTATCATAATTAACCGATAGGAAAGAATCTTCGATCCTTTCATATGAAAAAAGCTCAGTAAGCAAAACCTTTAGCAACATCTCAAAAATGTAGTTTATCTTTTCATTGCCTACTTTCATGGGATGGCATTGCAAAGTATCAACCTGAGTGTTCATTGTCATGTAATTTTTAAAACAGACGTCTATTGACTCACATTCTCTATGTGAATCCAAGAAAAATTATCTTCACATGTTTTTTTTTCTAAATAAAAAGGCATAAATTGTATATTGTAAGACCAGCATTACGAATGATTCTCAGTGCAGGCAACGAATCGAACTCAGGTATCTCGAGCTGCGTTTTAACATGTTTTAACATGTCATGTCTTCAAATAACATGCAACAAATACTGAATGCTTAATTTCACATACCATGACGTTAATTTCAGCCAAAACATCAATATTCATAGATTTTTAATATTTTTATAACCGATACAGGAATTCACTCTGCCATTAGGCATTCCTAGCTATTTTATGCATAAATTATTATACGATTACATATCATGTATTATCCATGGATTCTTGTAGAGAAGCTCCTTTATATATTACACACTCTTCGAAAAAATCATGCAAATAAAAGTCGACTTGGATTAGCATAGACTAGCACACTCTCCATGAGCACACGCATCGATCGCTCATCTGGCCACGTCCATGCAACGCGTGGTTGTGGTATCTACCTTAAGAATACATGGGAAGGCCACGAAGCTTTCAGTAGATATCAAAAGAAAAAGAAAATGAATAGTTAGAGAGAATAGTTGAACAGAATGCCCTGTTTGGTGTACAGAACAAAAAAAAAAAAAATTGAAAATGGACGTTGGGAGCACCTAGTCTAAGAAGGTTAAGTGATGCTCCATTTCTCTTCAAGCGGTTGGGACTTAAGCATTTACTGTAGTCCTTACTTCCTGTTGCTTATGGTTATAGCGCCATTACTCACTCTCTGAAAAGAGAAGAATGCCTGAAAATATAAAAACGAGTACTTCGCACATCATCAAACTGGAACGTATTCAGTATCGGTGTCTTCGTATCGCGTTAGGTTGCATGCACTCGACTCACACCATGAGTCTTGAAGTGCTGGCTGGCATGTTGCCACTCTCAGATCGGTTTACAGAGTTATCTCTCCGATTCCTCACCAGGTGTGAAGTTATGAACCCCCAGGTGATCGAAAATTTTGAGAAGCTCCTTGAGTTGAATCCTCAAACCCGCTTCATGACCTTGTACCATTTGTACATTACACAGGATGTCAGCCCTTCGCTTAATATTCCCAATTGTGTTTGCTTCTCCGACTTCGGAAATTCGGTTCATTTTGATTTATCCATGAAACAGGGGCTTCGTGGAATCCCAGAGCATCATCGTCCTATGATTGCTCCTGTGATATTTGCTGCAAAGTTTGGCCTAGTTGATTCCACTAAAACGTTTTTTACTGACGGGTCTTTGATAGAGGACACCGCTGGCTTTGGTGTATACAATGAAAATTATAGACGCTCGTAAACTTCAAGCACCTTGTTCTGTTTTTGTCGCGGAATTGGCAGCAATTTATTTTTCTTTAGAAACTATTGCCTCTTTTAAACCGGATCAATACTTCATTTTCACGGATAGTCTTAGTTTTATAGAGGCTATTCGCTCCTTGAGGCCGGCACTAACATTAGCCTTAGATTGTAGTTTGATTAACTTACTTGTTTAGCTTAAATTTTTGAGGAATGTGTGCGCCAGTGTGTGAGTGTGGTTGTGTGTGTGAGTGTGATTGTGTGTGTGAGTGAGTTATTCTTTTTTTTTTAATTGAAAACGTTTAATTAAAAATTGTAATTTGAAGTTCTAGATATAAGAAAACCATTGTTCCTTATGCTTTGTTCAAAATTTCCACCCCAATTCTTCCATCATTAAAATTGTTATTCCTATTAACCTCGAGATGACCGCGAGTAATCGGTTCTATCCCCTTAACCTTAGTTCTAAGATAACTGATGTATATAAACATGAAAACTTGGCTCTGTGAAGTTGATTCGATTGAGCCTGTACAAATAAATGAATCCGTAAAAAAAAAAAAAAAAAAACGATTGGTGTGAGAAAACATGTGAGATTTCTTGGATTGCAGCAATAAAATTGCGTTACCTTGATATGCAACTTCATGTAAATATCATTATTTATTTCTAGTTTCCGCTATCTGAATCAATAGGTTCTTCGGCTGCCAGTTAAATATGAACTGTGCAAAAATATATGAAAAATGAATAAATAAAGCCTTGATCTGTATTCATTACAGATCTTTAGCTTATTTGTTAAGATGCAGAGATTTAGCAGTGAATATTAAGATCCAATTTTGCGGCATTGGAAGTATATTGGAGTTACAATTTTTAATCCATTTTATTACGATTTAAAACAACAAGAAGATAGAAGGTGCCACCAATTTTGCAAATTTTGATTTCTTCTGCCGATTCTAAATCTGCACGATTTGAAGCGGTTTTTGTAAACTCAACCAAACAATAAAATACCTTAGTTCAGGTTCCGTACTGAGTCCAACAACAAACGCCAGTGTTTGCTCTACTAGTTTTGGGAATATGTTCGGGAATTTGATAAGTGCACCAAAATTTGATTGGCAGTGCTAGAATAAGCGGTTTCCTATGCGGAAGTAATTTCTTCTTTCTTGTTGATTTCGAAAGGCAACACAGAATTAACATTTGTTTTCTTCGTACCCGGCCGTTTGTACGATTCGATAAACAAACAATTTCTATAAACGAGGGAGTAAGATTCCGCGGATAAATGGGATCGACCAACCCGAACTGTATTAACACCTTGGCCACGATATCATTCGCGATCGGCGTCGTTGTTTCTCCGAGTTCCTGAAAATTGAGCACGTAATTTTGAGCATGAGCATGGGCCTGAGCATGATTAACCACCCGAGGTTGCTACTCCGTTTTTGCCAGATCAGCTGTTATTACACAGAGAACCAACAGATGATGTTTGGGACTAACATACATCTTCAATGTGTAAAAACGGGTGATCTCAAACTAAGGCAATACCGGCGCCGGCCCCGTTTGAAAGCAGGACAAGTAAGGGAAGGGTAAGAATATGTTGACGTGATACTCGCTTTATTGGTAGCCGAGAACACCTTTGCACTTCTACGAGAAAGCACTGGGATTTTGGATAACAGGATTGGGTAGCAGCAGGGTTCGTTTTGGTTAACGATAAGCTGTCAAATAAATATTTGAAAGTTAGTACCGATATCCGATTTGAACCGATTTAAACCAATAGTAAGGATGCTATTGGGGCCACTCACAAAGTGTGATTGTGGTTTTCATTGGGAATAGTGATTTTTAAATAATGCTGAAAAGCCAAATTTGACTGGTTTAAACCAACAGTACACTGAAAGCTAATTTAAGTTTATATTACAAAATCGAAGGTAATACTCACAAATCCATTCGTTGTTTTCTGCAACGAAACTGATTTGTTATTTTTATGAAGATACATTCGTAATTAATGGCACTGTAAAAAGCACGAAGCTTTTTGGTGACACAGAATGAACATTCGTACATAGTACGAAAACAATACAAAAAGCTACGAATATTTGGTCACAAATTAAAAAGAATCGTCTCTCTGGTGGTTACATGAAGGACTGACAAATCTAATATATCGACTCAAAATGTAATTGAGAAAAAAAGCGCAACCACGTGGAGTTGTCCAGCGTTTTATTAATATCTCTGACATGGGATTAGAACCTGAATATTTGGAAAGTGCTGATTCTGAATCCGTGGTTGATCTCACTAGGCCACGCTGACTCTTGAGAACATGCTTGATTAATGAGCATGATGTTATAGCTCTCGACAGCGCTCTAATTTTTATTTTGTGTTAGATAAATATATCCCGCCCATACCTGCATGAACACTTTCAACATGAATAGGGTATAAAAGAGAAACAGCGATTGGCAGGTCATCACGAAGTTCATTTCGTGCATTTTACAAAAACATGTTTTGATAGCATTTCACCAGATAAAAAGCAGTAGGAATGTTTCATACAATATACGATACATTTGTTGTATGTACAAAATCCATGTTTACGAAACGCGTGAAAGCTACTTTACGAAAATAAATTTTCAGTGTAGGGATGCTATTGGGGCCACTCACAATGGTGACGGTGGTTTTCATTGGAAAATTAGTAAATGTTAAACAATGCTTGGAAGCCGTTTTGGACCGATTTATATCAACAGTAAGGATGCTATTGTGGCCAATCACAAAGTGTAATTGTGGTTTTTCATTGGGAAAACAAAGTGATTTTTAATAATGCTAAAATGCCGATTTCGACCGGTTTAAACCAAGTAAAGATACTATTGGGGCCACTCACAGATTGTGTTAGTGGTATTTTATTAGGAAGACAATTCAATTGATCTCAACACCTGAGAGCCAACTTGGACCGATCGACACGAACAGTACGGATGCCGCTGTAGTAACTTTAAAAAAACATCATCATCAAAACAATATCAAATCATCAAAACTATTCCGCAAACAACAGAACGAACACTCTTTATGTACCAAGCGGCTTGTTCACCCGAAAGCCTGAAAATTGAGCACGTAATTTAAAATAATCATAAAAAGTTTCCGACGAATGATACTCTCGTCTTTTCCGATTCCTCATGAGCTTAGTTTAGGTACACAAATTGACGTTTTACAAATCCTGCTACTAATGCAAACACAAATACTTCTTGATGCCAGTTTTCTCAAGGACCAAGACTGCATCTTTAGTTTTAGAGCAAGAGAACAAATTTGAACTTCTGACTAGTTGTTGCGTTAAGAATAGGTCTATACTGGTAGTACACAACAAAAAATCATGAATTACACGTGATGTACATCAAGTCGATTAGAATTTTACTCTTATGTTCTTTCATAAATAAGCTGAATTTTAAGTTGTCAATCGTGCACATAAACCAAAAATTGCATATTATGTGCCAATGCATGTATAAAGCTTGATCCATTTAGTATTTTGCTGCCCAACACGCTTCATTTTTTGCTCAGTAGAGCTGTCAACTTGATTTGCCGTCTTTTTTTTTGACAGCTTCTGCAAATCAGATGGTTTTTTCTTGTTTAGCAACATTTCTTAAGTTTGTTTTACATAATTGCCCAATATTTTTCGATGGGATGACGTTATTGAATCCGTGGTTTTTTCACTAGCCTGAAGTTTTCTTGGCAGCACTTTAATTTTTATTTTGGGATACATAAATTTCTTCACCCATCCCAGCAGTAAACCAACCAATGCATGCGTACGATTGAAGAGAAGCAGCGATTGGCTGGTCTTCAAGAAATCCATTTTGTGCATTAGCTTAGCTTGCTTAGCTTGACTGACTGCACGTATCAATGGTTGCCACTTCTGGGTTGCTGGGAGTAACCGACCATTCTCACTGTACACGTTTCAGTAACTCAATTACTTTAATAATCAATAACGGCGCCGGCCACGTCCTTGCAATGAGTTGGGAATAGGGAAGGAAAGATAGTGTGACCTTTGCTGATTAGGGACCGTGTTTACCTCTGCACCCCCACAAAGATCACAGGAAAGAAGTTTTTCTATGCTAGTAGGGTAGAGCTCGATGGATCAGTGAAGTGATCATAAAATATAGTTCACTTAATTCAGGGGACAGAAAGGATAACAATTACCTATTTCGCTCCGTGTTTTTGAGAGCACTTACCACCTCTCAAATGCCTGAAAATCCCTTGCGAGGCCCAACTGGTTAGCGTTCTGTTTTTTTTCGCGGTACCTAAATGATGCCTTTCGAAAACGGCCAAGCTTGCCCCATATGGCATGAAGGTCCATTATGGCAAGGGGAGGGGTTTGGGCAACGTGACGTCAAACAAAAAAGATGGACAAAAGGCATCGAGTATTCTCAGACATTCCCTTCGGAACAGCATCGGCTCCTTAACTCCAACTGTGAAATGTATCTACAGCATTGCCATGTCGGTAATTGAACTGATCCGTGGTGGAACTGGTTTACCAAGAGAAGTTTGCCGATCATCGGTGTTTGTAGGTTACCGGGTGTCCGGAGAGATTTTAACGAGTCCTGGAGTTGAGTTTGGTAGACGGGTGCAAGCCGGTTGAGCCAAGAATGGCTACGGTGGCGATACAGTTAAAGGTCTAACATAAATTACTTTGATAATAATTGTGTTCTAATATCGGAAAACACAAAGGAAGAAAATGCACGTCAAACTTGCTACCCTGGTGATCAGAATAACCTAAAAAGTTCGAATCAAAAGATGTATCGGAATAAGGTGAGGTCCAAGCGTACAATTGCTTCATGACCGAAAAAAACAGCCTTCCTCTTTCCATCCACGAAATCGTGGAACACACCTCTTGTGATCAAGGTTGTCAGCACTTTAATCAAGGTTGTCAATATTGTTAATTGCATTTTTCGACAACTAATTATCGTTCCTCTTAGGAAAAACGGCAAATAAATCAGGGTAATGGAAAGGGCTCACCCGGATAATCAGCAACAATCAGCAAACGTGTACCAATCGGTTCGTTTTCGAAATCCATTTACACCGGATTTTAGTTCTATTCAACACACAAATGATGTTTAGGTATGACTCTGGTCAAAAACACAGCATCCACTATCACACGCGACGGTTATTATTGAAATTCTAATAAGAATTAATTTCATCACACAAAAAATACTGAAAAAACGTGACAGCTCACCAAACCCCAACCGTTCGTGGTCACAGCTTGCTGCGATCCTCCTGCACGCAATCCATTTTGTGCATTATTCAAAAAGGTGTAATACTTGCATTTCACCAGATAAAATTCAATTTGAATGTTTCATACAATATATGAGACATTTGTTTTCTGTATTTTTTTTATTTAGTCGTTTGGTTAATAGCATGAAACGAAATTTTAATCTTTAAACTAATTGCTCATACAATTACAAAATAGTCACATATATATAATACAACAACACAGATAAAAAGAAACACTGAATTTTCTACGATATCTAATGCACATAAAGGGAATGCTAGATTTGGCAGAAAATAATGGGATATTTCATGTAAATTTAAGCCAGATAAAGGCTGAATCGAACCTGTTGTATGAAAGATTGCAAACAATATCGTTGTTTACGCTTCTTTGGCTTGGAATTACACGAGGGGAAATTTTACGCGCTTGTTAAATTTAATCATTTTTTTCTGTGAAGAGTTTGATTAAGTATTTTAAATTGTCCTATTGAAAATAGTTTTTTGTATACCGTAAACCAAGCAACGTTGATTAGTTTGGTAATATCGATTATTTTGGTTGCGTTTTCAGATGAGGCACAATAAATTTTCTGTTAAATATATTAACAACAATCTTGATGGAATTTTGATCATGTAACTACATCCAACAATTAACGAATAAGAAGAAGATTTATTTATGATTCAGTATCATTCAAAACAAACTTTGAAACCAGAGCTTATAAAGTTTTATTAACTGATCTCATTAAGTTCAGAATGGATGTATTTGTCTGGCTTAATTTAGATAAACTGAATCATTTTAATAATGTCGGTAATGTGAAATGTCCAGTGATTTTATGAATTTTCACAAACGCGTAAAATTGGGCCTCGTTTAATTTCAAGCCAAAGCAAGTTTAATCAATGTAATTGTTTGCAATCTTTCATACAGCATTCAACCTTATTTGCTATCTTTTATACAGGAGACCTAATTCCAGCGATATCTGGCTTGAAACTCTACTTGTTTTTATTTATCTTTGTTTATAGCATATGGCAATATTTAAAAGTATTTTGAGTATTTTTCTCTAGAGTTACTTACTATTTAATATAGAAATTTAACTTATTATTCCTTAGTGGGCATTCAGAACGTGTGCAGAAAAACAATTGGTAAGACAATGCTAAGGACTGTACACATGTATTGTACCTACTATACCTACCTTACTAACACAGTTTTAACGAATAGTAATCTACTATGGTGCAAACCAAGGGTACGCAGGGTTGCCAGTAATCCAGCACAGCAAACAGGTACAATGAACGAAAGTTCCTTCTGTGTCAACAAATGCTTCGTGCTTTTGACAGTTGCACGTGTGACATTGAATACGAAGGTAGTTTCTTAAGAAGTACAAATCAGCTTTGTTGCAGAAAACAACAACTAGCTTTGCTAGTCATACCTTTGCTTTTGTAAAATAAACGAAATTTTAATTTTCAGTGTGTCTTGTCTCAATTTGAAAGAGTTCCAAATTTTGTTGTGCCGTGGTTGTGATGATTGTGAACATTTAATCGAGATAAGAATATAACATGGCTCTTTACAGAAAATCTCGGAAACAAAAAATAACTTGTCTTTACGATGGTATCTACCAGTACATTTTTTATCGTAGAATAAGAGGTATGTTAAAAGTAGATGTAGATATGAATATATCAAAAACTATACTACTTTATGTCATCAGCCAAGTTGCATTTCTGTATTGTAGAAGGGTTTGATGATAGATGATTCTTTCTTGACAGCTCTAAAGCGGTGGGTGTGTGAGTAAGAGTAAAAAAGTAAAACGATGCTAAATGTAAATAAACACACTTAATCTAATATATCCATTAAGTGAGTAGTGTTCGTTACCACACCTGACAAAAAAAGTCTTAAAAAAAGAAAAAAACAGATTCTCATTTAAACGTTTGAAAATACTTTTTAAAACAGAAAAGATCTTGCTTGGAACTCTTGAACTATTAATTTCATGAGAACCACTTGATTCATGGTTGAATAACAAATTGATGCAATCTTTACACTGAAAATTAAATTTAGTTCGTAATACGTAATCGAAGGTACGACTCACGAATCTGATTTGTACTATTAATGATGCTTCTTTTGTAACCAATGCCACCATGTACAAAGCATTTGTTGACACAGAAAGAACCTTCGTGCATCGAACAAGAACAATGGAAAGGCTATGAATACGTTGTCACCAGTGCTTTGGATTTTCATAAAATATGAGAAGTGAAAATGATTTTATCCCAGTGTAATGATGATGTTTACTTTCCTGGTTTTCAAAGTTACCGCTGTCACTTCTATGCCAACTGATTTTGTTTACTGCAATGAATGAAGTCGGCTCTAAATGCGGTTCAAAAATCTACTGACATTTCGAAATTCGTTTTGAAAATGAACTTGTTTACATATATGAATATCAAAGCATTTTAAAAATTGAACGTTTAATCTTCTGGTTACGTTTGTTGTCATGAGCTATCATTTGGTTTTCGCATGAAACTTCTAGGTAGTCAAAGTTATTTTGCCTGAAAATCCACGCTTTTGAATTTAACAAACATGAATTTTATCAAGACTGGTTGTCAGTAATAAAAAGAAACGTCTCTCTAGTAGTTGCATGAATGACAGATAGATCTGCTGTATCGACTCAAAAAGAACTTGGAAATAAAATGGCGCAACCACGAGAAATTGTTTATCATTTTTTTTAAACATATCTGATATGGGGTTTCATCCTGTAATTTTGGGAAAAGCTGTTATTGAATCCGTTGTTGATCTCACTGGGCCATGGTAACCCGTGAGAAGATACTCAATTCATAAGTTTGAAGTCACTACCGTTTTTTTTTAAATTCGGGATGAATCGTTGGTTCCCTCCCACCACAAAGGAGGAACAGTGATCGACTGGTCCTCAAGAAATTAATTTCGTACATTGTACAAAGAGGTCTAATGATAGCATTTCAGCAGATTACATCCAATATGAATGTTTTGTTCAATTTACTAGACATTCGTTCTATGTACAAAATCTTTCGTTACGAAACGAAGGAGAATTAATTTACAAAAAAAAAACATTTTCAGTGTAGGAGGATTGTACATAAAAAAGTATCCTCAAAATTGGTTTCATTTTAGCTAAGGCTAAAAATTTTCCATTTTTCGAAGCAGCTTTTTCTATGCATACTTTTGAAACTATGAAGAAAGGGCGTTCAATCGGTAACAAGCATTTTTTGCATCATACTTCGTAATAGAAAAACAAACATTGGTATTTCGTACGTAATGAGCTCTAGGCATTTTGCGAAGGTTTGATAATGCACATATTTACAAACAACAAGCTTTATATTGAACAAAATTCCGTCGAGTATCAGAAAATCTAGAAAAAGTGTGGTAGTAATTTTGGTTGCATTACCTTTGTTCATTGATAACCGTTTTAGGCCATAGGCAAGCTCAAACAGGGTGTGATGTTTACTACATCCTTCATGAGACTTTGAATAGCATAATTTATGATCCTTTGACAAGTGGTTATCTTCAGAAAAATAATAATTTTAACAGGGCGTAAGATTTTCCCTGTTTAGTTCTAGCCAAGTTCATACAAACGTTATCTGCAATTCAAGCGTTATTCTGAATTTACATGAACTATCCATTAATTTTCGCATCTAGGTCCCTTTACGTACATTAGATAACGGAAAATCTGTTTTTATCTGTGTTGCCTAGTATGGATTACTAAACATCGGATCAATCCTTGAATTAACTAAATTCCAGTTCTCTTCTATCTGCTCTTGATTCATATCAACATCTATGTTCCTTTTTTTGCCAACAGCAACCCTTCCCCAGCCCACCCAGGCCGTTCGTCCCCATCACGTCCTACAACAACGACGTTTCGTTCGACGGTTCCTATTCGTACGGTTACACAACAGGTGACGGTCAGCAGCAGCAAGCTCAAGGTTATCTGAAAAACCCCGGCCTGAAGGACTTGGAAGCCCAAGCCGTGCAAGGTTCGTACTCGTACACCTCACCCGAGGGCCAGCTTATAACGGTGACTTACATTGCCGATGAAAATGGTAAGACTCTCGTTACTGCCAATTGTATTTCGCTCTGATTGATCAATCCTCATTCCTCATTTACCGAACCAAGGCTTCAGGGCAGAAGGTGCCCATCTGCCGACGCCACCGCCGATCCCTGAGGCCATACAGAAATCCCTGGCGCTGATTGCAGCGACTCAACCGGTCTCGCAGAAATTCAGCCAAGCCTATAGTCAGCCACCGTTCGGCACCAATCAGAACTTCAACCGTTTTGGATAGATAGATTGCACCAACTCATGCGTCTAAATGCAAAAATTAGAAGAGCAGGTAAGAAACCTTGAACTGAACCGTTAGACAGTACAAGAATCCACACAATCAGTCAATTGGAAAACCTCAATCTACTGAAATCCGTCATAAGAAGAACAAACTCCAATATCAGTAGTGAAACAAACAAACGAAACGAAGATGCAATCTCAAACGATGAAACAAGCTATTAAAATGCAAATTGATTTGGCTGGAAGCGTCTTTCCGTTTTGCACCGGCTCTGACAGCTTGTAACTTCGCGTAACTCGTCATGTTTGATGTCAAATCAGTCAATTTGATTAGGAAAACAATGTTGTGGAGTATGTTTGATGCGCCGATACATGGCAAGTTCCGTTTGGAATTAATTTCTCGCAAATCGACGAAGTGCGCGGGGGTTGGGCGCCAAAAGTGTGGTTTATGGTAATTGAAATATCAACGATGGCTTGGGGATGCGATTGTGTGTTTTGCTATGGATGGGGGATTTTTCATGATGTTTTGTTCTTCTTCTTCTTAGGATGGATTGATGGAATGCGTGACCTATTGCAATACATGTTTCAACACTAACTCCCGTGGTAGTTACCGAAGACCAAGATGGCATCAGCAGCAGCAATGGCAAGAACTCGTAGAAGTGTGAATGCCTTTCACAGAAACGATACCAATGTTATTTTTTAGTACCAGAGATGACTGTTATGAGATAGTACAGTTTATAGATACTGTTCCCGTCAGTGTGCATAAGCCTCAGTTAGCCCTGTTTCTTCTTGCCTGAATTTGTGAAATAGCTTCTTTATGTTTTAAGTGCAAATATGAATTAAAATAATAATTCGCCTGGAAACGTGGATGCTTTTTAGTACTGAAAGAAAATTCACATAGCTATTCCATTGAGAGCAGAGGTTCAAATAAAGAATATCAAATTGTATGGAATAGCCTCCATCTATTGAAGTAGCTTAAATTTTCATTTGAAAGGTGTACGCAATAAAAAGTATTCACATTGTCATTTTGCACACAGGACTACGCCTTTGTTTTCTGTACTGGGGTACAATTAAAAAAACCGAATTGCAATCATCAAAGTTGGCACGACATCTATGGAGTACTTGAAAAACCTAAATTTCCAAGCCATTTTAATATTTCTTCTTTAATAAGAACGTAATCAATATTTCAATTCGATCTGTCAATTCATTCTTTGTTTACAAGCCATTTGAAGATGACGTGTCAGTGTATTTTAAAACAATGGAAAATGCAGGGAATAAATGCTTTGTTTTGGAAGGTTTATCGGTTACTGAGATCCATGCGCATATGGTAAAAGTGTTTAACCATTCACCGATAGGTTTTGGAGTTTAAGCGTGGCCGTACAAACGTTGAAGATGATCCATGCTCAGGACTTCCAAAAACTGCAACAACACCATAACGTTTGCATTAAAAAAAAGTGACTTTTTCGGATGGTGATAAAAATAAAGCTACTACTTGCTTTTGATAAATTTCCCATGGAAGTTAATTGTTTAAGCTTACTTGCAAAAAACATTCTGCGCCCTTGCGAGCGGCCTTCCGGCAGTTAACCGGCACATTCACCATCGCGGGCGAAAACATGCGTGCATGCATGTTTTTGAGTGCTTTCTTCGTTTTATTTATCAATTCCTCCTCAGTTTTGGACAAAATGGTTGGAATAGATCTTACGCTTCAGGTTGGCCCAGAAATTCTTGTTGGGACGCAGCTAGGGACGTTGGACGGGTTAGCCGACTTGGGTATAACATCGATATTCAACCGCTCCATCTCCTCCAACGATCGCTTCGAGTAGTGGGCCAACTTCAGATCCGGTCAGAACACCGCGTTTTCGCCTTTATTCTTGATGAGCGAAGCAACTTCCGGCAGGAATTTCGTTCTATAAATTTCCCCGTTCACGGCCAGTCTGGAGCGAAAAAAAATGGCTATGGCATCCCCTTCTCGCTGATTGTCAGCCACAGTGTGTGAAATGAACTTCACCTCTGAGCTCACTTCCTTCGTGGGGGAAGTAAAATTCGAAGTGTCCTGCCAGTCGTTGTCAACCAGGGTGAGATAGGTCGTCCATCACCATCGCCACGTCACGATGCGCCGGAAAAATCGAGTTGACCATCTCATTCAGCCGCTGCCGCTGCGTCATTGCCTGCAGCTCCGAAACCAGTGGACGCGACCTCCGCTTCCTGACATGTGTGTTCATGTTCTCCAGGTACTTTTTCACTATTTGGATAGTTGAACCAACCTCCCGATCAAGCGCACGCAGCGATGTAGCCACTTTTCCCTGGGTCTTCCTCTTCAACATCATTTGGAGCTTCTTGTCGCTCAGGGTCGTCGGCCGTCCGGAACCGGGCTTTCTTTCGATGCTCTGATTGTTGTCTAATAGTGCCATAATGTTGCAGATGCCGGAACGGGCGTATCCGGCGTCCACAAAGTGCCGCACGATGTCCGTTTTCGACGCGACGGGGTACCGTTCATTGAACGCACACACTTCTGAACGGAGTTGCTTCACTGTTTTTGCCATCACGGTTAGAGTTCGACTGATAGAGCTGTCAAATTGTGTCTGCTGACTCACGGGTTACTATGATTGATGCTGCATAGGTAGTCTCGTCAGTGCAAGTGAAGGTAAAGCCATGAAAAATCGGAAATTTTATTTCTTTTTTTCAAATGCAAATGTTAAAGCATAGCGGAAATATAGGATATGGTTTTTAAAGATCACCAATCGACTGTGCATGGGATATTTGACACCATAGGCATCTCACATGGAAAAACATGGCATATTTTGGCTAATGTTTTGGGTTCCAAAAAACTGTCTGAGCAATGGGTGCCACAATTTCTAATAATGCAACAAAACCACATTCGAATGCGACTTTCTGAGCAACATTTGGCGCAATTTCATAAGGATAAAAAGGATTTTCTGCCACTTCATCACTATGGATGTGACATGGGTCTACCACTATGATCTTGAATCAAAACAAGAGGCTAAGGAGTGGTGTGAACCAGGATCTTCGGCTCCAAAGCGAGTTGGTGTCCAGAAACCGACCAAGAAGGTGTTAGCGTCAGTTTTTTTAGGGATGCAAAAGGAATTTAATTGATAGATTATCTCCAAACTGGTAATTCAATCAACTCTTATTAATATTGTGATCTTTTGGAACAGTTGTATGAAAAACATTGTGAAAAAAGACCCGGTTTGCAGAAGAAAAACATCATTTTTCATCAAGACAATTCACCTGCCCACACAGCTTAAAAAATCATCGCAAAAATGAGTGAATTGGGGGTACGAATGGTTTGCAGTATCCTCCTTATTCATTAGATATAGCTCCCTCTGACTTCTGGCTGTTCTCACTCCTCAAAAAATTCCTTCGTGGAAAGCATTTTTCGTCGAACAGAGAAGTTATAGTCGTCATAGAGGAGTATTTAGAAGGACTTCCAGAAAGTCACTTCCGCAATTGGACAAAAAAGTCGGAAGATCGTTGGACCAAGTGTTTTAATCTTATAAAAATATGAACTATTCCATTTTCTTCACTCAATTAAATTTTAGATTTACGTGATAGGCAAACGTTCGCTTTGGCGATATTGACTATTGTTGGCAATCGACTTTAAAACCACTTATTCAATATATTTTCCCACCAAAGAACTTTACTGAATATATTTATATGATTACTTACTTATTTGGCGTCAATTTGATTACCTTTCATGTAGCCAGCCATTCCGTTAAGCCATATTTTACATCAAATAAAGCATATGCGTTCGAAAATTCGACATTTATAATAACACACATATTTTTACATGTAGTTTGTATAGAACGATAGCTGAATCAAAAAGGAGCTGCCGGCAATAGTTGCACCCACTGGAAAAAAATTTCGCTTTTCATTTCAAATTCTCAAAACTGTTCTGGTTTATATTGTGGGTTGCAATAGAGAGCGAGTCATGGAGCTAATAAAATTCAACAAACTAAAATGGCGGTTGAGTATATAAGACAAATGTATTCCTAAAACACCGGACTCTGCTTTACTTGTCGACAATAAGAAGGTATCATTTGCTTCCATTTTTTCAATTTCCAATCATAAAAGCTCATTTGGGGGTGACCCCGGGAGCGAGTCCACACCTCTCATGCCAAAGTCACGAGCTTGAATCTCACCCCCGGACAAGTTTCGAAAATACCCAAAAGGTATTTGAGTAACTAGAACGGGAGATGAACCAGCCCAGGGCAGGAAATCTTGATAATAAAGGAATAAAAAAAATAGCTCATAATGAAGATTATGAGCGGTTCCATATCATTTCAGCAACAAGTAATTTTAATATTTTTTGATTTGCATGAAACCTTGCATACAAGTTTTTGGGGAAGAAAAACTCCGTTTTGCATACTTGGTTCGCCATTTTGAATCTAGCCTTACTTATGAGAAGGGCCTATGAAAAATGCACATGATATCTTCAAAAAATTGTATCTCGGAAACGGTTTGTCCGATTGGTTTGGTGTCTTCGGCGAAGTTTTAGACAATTGTTGATGCTGTATGGAAAAAATATGCACGGTAAAAAAAAGTTTGGTTTTTGTGTTTTGAACTAAAATATAGATTTTTCCTTAAAAAATACATGTCAATAATTGTTTAATTATCCTTGTGTTATAGCTGACTGAAAATGCTATCTAGTGCACAGTGGGTTGTTCTGGAGAAAAAAAAGGTTACAATGAAAAAACATTTTTTAAAACAAAATTACAATTTTCAAAAAAGCTATTAAGAAAAGTCAAAAAAGTTTGTCATCCTAATTTTATGAAAGTACATCAAATTTGCAAGCAAAAAGTACTTCAGTAACATTTATCTAAGATGCACCGTTTAGTAGATATTACTGATTTAATATTGATTTTTTTTAAACTTAATAAGTTTTGGCCCTTCTCGGATGTACTCCGTGTCCTTTTTGAATAAGACGCTAAAACAGAAAAAGCAAACGAGTTTGATGAAGTCATAGAATATATGAAAATTAAATTTTAAAATTCAGTCACAAGGCAAGAAAAACCATCAATTTTATCATTGTTACCAAAATCATGGTCAGTACAAAAAATTGTAGACGAATTTAAAACCAGTAGAAATATGGCATCAGATGCAAGAAAGGAAAGAGAATGGAAAGGAATGTATTTGATTGATTGATGATTGTATTTGATAAATTGTATATACCTGGAATGAATAAAGATTGCGGCGGTTGTTGATTGAGGTATCAGTCGGCAGCCGTCTAGTTTGATGGAAGGTGACTAAGACTGCGTTCTTTTTATTTATTATTAAGAAACGGTCATCGACGGAGCTAGCCTCGTTATGGCCAGCGTGGCCATGGTGGCCTAGTTCCAACAAAGACCATGTTTACAATCACCAACTGTACGTAGTACAGCTAACTAGTATCTAATTACCTGTATCTAATACTTGTTAGTACGTTTTAAGCACAACGCACCAAAAATCACTTGAAGAAATCATTGTTCCTGATAGTTACCGAAGTACTTTTTGCTTGCAAATTTGATGTACTTTCATAAAATTAGGGTGACAAACTTTTTTGACTCTTCTTAATAGCTTTTTTGAAAATCGTAATTTTTTTTTCATTGCAACCTATTTTTCTCCAGAACAACCCACTGTGCACTAGAAGCATTTTCAGGCAGCTATAACATAAGGATAATTAAAAAAATATTGACATGTACAAAACACAAAAACCAAACTTTTTTTTTACCGTGCATATTTTTTCCATATAGCACCATCAATTGTCTAAAACTTCGCCGAAGACACCAAACCAATCGGACAAACCGTTTCCGAGATACAATTTTTTGAAGATATCATGTGCATTTTTCATAGGCCCTTCTCATAAGTAAGGCTAGATTCAAAATGGCGAACCAAGTATGCAAAACGGAGTTTTTCTTCCCCAAAAACTTGTATGTAAGGTTTCATGCAAATCAAAAAATATTAAAATTACTCGTTGTTAAAATTAAAATAAAAAATTTCCCACTTGTTCGTGGAATCGCTCTTATGCTAAAAATAAGGCTGCAGCAACAATTATCACCAGAAATTCATTTGAAGTCGGATATTTTTTAAACCCTCAGGATATAAATAAACGCAAATGAATAAAGCATAGTTGGTTGATTCAACCTCCTCTCTTAGGCTAAATGCCCGCACCTTGGATTAGACGCTTCCTTTAAAATCTAGTGCAACACTTACGCCATCTTTCTTACACACTTTATACAACTCTTTCTTCAAATCCTTGTCGTATTTCAAGACCTTCCCTGTTTCCCGAAGAATGCAGTTTATGATCGCCCGAATTTTGCTATTGAGAATTTCCCTCTTTCGTCACAAAAACAACATGGTTACCACTCCATCACTGAGTTCGCGTAATGACACGATGCCAGATCCGGCCATAACAGAGTGTCACCTTAGTGGGACCGGAGAGAGGGCAGCAGGCGCGTCTGGAGGCATTCTTCTCTATATATTTGGCCATTGATTGTGCCGGTCGTTATGTACGGTTGCTGAATTCGTTGCACTCATAGATTGCCTGCCACATCAAGTACTTCTTGGCATATTTGTCGACCTTCTTCTCTGGATCTTATTTGGAACACCCAGGCGGGACTTGCCGACGAAACACTCCACGCCGGGAACATGCTTGGCGTTCACCTTGAATGTACGACTGTTCGTCCATTAAAAAGGTGATACGGTCAAAATTTGGTCAAGGGAAAACGCGTGTAAATCGGTGAAATCGTTTATTTAAAAAATCAAATTAAATTTCTTTTTCAAGTTCAATTAGTATAAAATTCAGGAAAAATATTCAGTTAGGCTTCCGCTTTTCCAAATCCGAATTGCCGGGCCTTACGCTTGACCCCTGCCATCAGATTTTGTACAGCCACCTTGTCCACCTTCTTCGCCGCAGAAAGCCAGTTTGCCTTGAACTGCTGCTCGTCCTTAGCAGTTTTTTTGGTCTTCTTTAGGTTCCGCTTGACAATAGCCCAGTATTTCTCAATTGGGCGGAGCTCTGGCGTGTTGGGAGGGTTCTTGTCCTTGGGAACCACCTGCACGTTGTTGGCGGCACCACTCATGGCCTTTACCGTAATGGCAGATGCCAAATCCGGCCAAACAGTACGGAACAACCGTGTTTCTTCAGGAAAGGCAGCAGACGTTTATTCAAACACTCTTTCACGTAAATTTCTTGGTTGACAGTCCCGGAAGCTATGAAAATGCTGCTTTTCAAGCCACAGGTACAGATGGCTTGCCAAACCAGATATTTCTTTGCAAACTTTGACAGTTTCGTGTGCTTGAAAATATCTGCTACCTTTCCCTTCCTTTTGCCGTATAAAACTCCTGTCCCGGAAGCTGCTTGTAGTCGGCTTTGACGTAGGTTTCGTCGTCCATTACCACGCAGTCAAACTTCGTCAGCATCGTCGTGTACAGCCTCCGGGATCGCGCTTTGGCCGTCGTATTTTTGTTTATCATCGCGATTTGGAGTCACTACCTTCTTGTAAGTCGATAGTCCGGCTCGTTTTTTGGCTCGATGCACGGTTGTAGACGATACACCCAGCTTATTTGCGGCATCTCGGAGAGATAGGTTAGGTTTCGCTTGAAACTACCGGCAACTCTCTTTGTCGTCTCAGCGGCTTCCGGTTTTCGATTTCCCGATCCAGACTTCCTGGCTGTCGACAAACGTTCCTCAAACACTTTAATTACATTTGTAACGGTTGATTTGGCAACTTTTAGCGATTTTGCCAACTTTGCGTGCGAGTAGCTCGGATTTTCGCGATGCGCGAGCAAAATTTTGATACGCTGCTCTTCTTGCTTGGACGGCATTTTGACAACTGAAGAGTGAATTCCAAAATCAAAATAGGAGCAACATTCTACACACACACCTTCAAAATGAGGGGTGTTCAGGTTTTTTAAATGCAAAATTGAAAGAAATACGTCAAGTTGATATTGACCAAATTTTGACCGTATCGCCCTTTATGATGCCTTTCGGCTGCACCAACCACTGGCGAGGGATTTTGCCATCGTATTCTGTTTATCGGTTCATTTAGGCGCCTTCCTTACCTTCACCTTACCTGCTAAAGCTTGCTTCAGATAGAATTGGAACAAAAACAATTGCCTGTATTTCAGTTATTTATTATTGAATTCAAGATCTTTTATTATAAAAATGTAGTTTTTTTTTATACTTTTAAGAAAAAATACGGATAAAATTATTCGTCACGGTTTCGAAGGAATTCTCGAATTTTTCCTGTAACACGGCTCATTAGGCGGCGCACACCTTCTTCGTCCATCGTTTTAGCTATCTTATTCCACCAGGTCTTCATCTGATTGATGTCTTTGACAACCTTTCCCTTTGCCTTGAGTCTCCTCTTCATGATTGCCCAGTATTTCTCAATAGGGCGGAACTGGGGGCAGTTGGGTGGGTTAAGGTTTTTCGGAACAACCTGGACCCCTTTCTCTGCATACCATTCTTGAACGACTTTGCTGTAATGACAGCTTGCCAAATCTGGCCAAAACATTACGAGATGGTCGTGGGATCGAATGAATGACAAAATTCGTTTTTGGAGACACTCTTTTTGGTATAGTTCCGACGTCATTGTCTTATTTGTAACGAAAACTTTCGTTTTTTTGCCACAGCTGCAAATGCCCTGCCAAATCATGAATTTTCGTGCAAATTTGTCGGCAAAAACAAATTTAAATTTGGCTGGAACATCCCCCCGAGCCGTTTCCAAGTAAAATTTTTGACCTGGGATTTTCTCGAAGTCAGCCTTGACATTGGTTTCATCGTCCATCAGAAGACACCCGTCGAACTTGGTCAGCACCTGGTCGTATAGCTTCCGAGCACGGATTTTGGCCACACTATTCTGTTTTATGGTCCGATTTGGCTGTTTGCTAGCTCGATACGACTTGATTCCTTCCCGGAGTCGAGTTCTCCTCACGGTACTATGGGCAGCACCGAATTTTCTGGCCATATCACGGTCCGACAGATTGGGATTCCTCTTGATCATCTTCAAAATCTTACCACGCAGTTTCCGGTCAACAGTTCCACTCCGACGATTGGCTTGAGGCTTCCGAATCGTTGTCAATGTTTCCTTATACCGTTTGATAACGTGCCATACGGTATTTCTGGGCAATTTCAGCTGTTTAGCTAGTCTCAGATGCAGACCACAATGGATTTTCCAAATAACTGTGCACAATTTTTTCCCTTCTTTCGGCTTCCATGTTGATTGTTTACAAAGTACAGTCGATTTGCGGAATGTCAAAAATACATACGTGAAGCTGACAAAATTCTCGCGCCAAGAACTTCCAAATCCGTCCACCTGGAGCGCCACAATATGAGCAAAAGTTTGTTCCAATTCTAAATGAAGCAAGCCTCAGACAAACCAAACAGTAGAATTGATCTTCGTAGTCACGTCCCGAATTGTATGGTTCACATTGTGCTTGAAGTAATCCTCACCTTCCTTGCGTTCACGGGGTTGGTCGTCTTCGCTTCTCTTCCGCTCTTTGCTCGCCGCTAAATCGTCTGCATCTTTTTCTAACAATTTTACCTCACGGGACACGGTCAAATTGTCCATTTTCAACTGTTCCGCGATACACCTGCGAGCCTAGATTTTGCACGACTACGCTCTTAATGTTTTGTCGAGGTACTTTCTTGCTTAGAAGCCATCTTGATAACCACTTGACAGATTGTGACTAAATTTTGCACATGTAAACATAACACTACACTCTAAACTAGATTTACCTAGTTTTAACAAATTTCATCAATGTTTACCCTTGCAATAAAAAAAGTTATACACAAAAGAAAGTGGTACACTTTTTCGAGTGCAATCTTTATTAAGTTATTGGCCTATGCTATTCCATAACTTTTCTGAACGTTGGAATAGAAATAAGTTTCATTCTAAAACACTTCTTTTTTTTATTTAAAAAATCCACCGTTTATTGTTTAAAAAGTGAAGAAGGGGCTAGTCTTGCCACACCCACAAATTGCCTGTCGGATCAAAAGATTTTTTTTGTAAATTTACACATATTTATCCTAGAGGGTTTGAGCTGTTAAGTGGAATACCTGTTACAAGAAATGAGAAGAAAAATAAGTATTTTCATTTAATTTCAACTACTGCTTATCTTAGCAGACTTCTTCAGTGTCTCGTACTAGTAGTTATAAGTACGAGACACTGAAGAAGTCTGCACATTGTAGACGAAATACGCGAATCTGTCAAGATAAGCAAAGGAAGTTGGACCTAAATGGAAAATACAATTTTTTTCTCATATCTAGTTACAGGTATCGATTGAAAATATGTACATACCGTTTATATGAAAAACAGTAATAAAAAAAACACTACCTCAATGTAAGAGGTAAAGTACTTTTTAATTTCATATTTGAAAAAGTTAGAACCAGTCACCTTCAACGCATAAATATTTTTATCTACATTATCGTTCCGTCATTGAAAAATCTTGTTTATATATTTTTTAAATTTGTTCATTTTACTAAGATATGTAATCCATGTTAATGTTTTATGTGCCAGAGGTTCAGCGAGAAGGAATAAATAATTTTGAACAAAACTCACATACACACACAAACAACTCGTCGAGAAGAATCAAAAATTCTCTTAAGAAGGGTAAAGAATGTATATACTAAGATTAACTCTCATTGGCCGTGTGAACTAGACCCAACCAAAAACGGACAGCTTTATACGGAACTTTAGACTCTAAACGCAATGTCAGCGATGGAACCTCAATTGCCTACCAAACAGGCGCAGTATTTTCTACCAATAACTAAAGGTATGGTGTTAAGATATTGAATCTGACTAATTTCATGGTATATTTTATCTCGAATTGAAGATTTCAGATTATTTTAAACAGATTTTCTCAGTAGACAACAATTTGGCAATTTTCCTGGCCCCATAACTCATCATTTCTCTAGGTATTTCAGCTTTATTGCAGATCTGCAAATTAGTTTCAGATTTTTCAATTGGTAATCCAAGTTGGCTAGTTGTGTTGGTTAACTCGTCACCGATCATAGCAATGCTTCAGTCAATTTTGTTCGTGGATTTAGTTGAAAAACTGCTACAACAAACTTTGTGTTAAAGTTTTATGGATGAAGTAAGTAATGTCATTTCAATGAATCAGAAGAATTTAATTATTTTATTACTGATGTCAATCAACTTGTCATTATTGATTTCGAATGAGATTTTAGTGTTTTTATTTTACAGTAAGCATTCACCAAAAACTCAGTTTCGAAACCTGAAATTCACATTAGCATCGAATATTCGACATTGCCAATAGCAGTAGTTTTATTTTCGGTACAAACATTTTGAATTCCTAGTCCACATTTAATGCAATTATGACGTTAAACTGAGTTTTCTTCATGATTCGTTTGCTGTTATTGTACTTATAACTGTTTTGGAGTTTTATCCACAGAGTAGCGGGCCTATCAAGAAGTTTACATGTGAAAGTTTTCAAGCCACACTGGCAGGATAAAGGTCTCAAAGCTTTCAAAAGCATCCGTTTGTTCAGAGATGCTCACGTTTTACAAAACTCAATTCCACATCATAGGGCACATATGATGATTAGTCTTTTGGAAACATATTTGCATCATTAACTGTGGGACTGACTCGGTTTGTGAGCTTGCCCAAGACTGTTTTGGCTTTTGTAACCATGGTTGAGAGCAAATTAAACCGATAATTGGATTGGTTAAATGAAATTCATCTCCGACCACGGTCAACATGAAGGTCATTTTTTGGTATCACCATCAAACTGATTGTGTTGGTTTGAAGTGTATGTTTAAGACTTATTGGACAAATTTACCTGCGACTTTTGGATTTGGATTAAAACCACACAACCTTCTGGAACCAGCGAAGTATGCGCTGGACACTGCTGGCGGTGTTAGCAAGCTGGCCATAATGCGCAAACTCTCCGGCTTTGTATCAGTCATCTGACCAAACGTCTTAAGTCTCTAGTGGTGGTATGAATGGACGTAAAAAATCAACGCAAGTTTGTGTACATATACACGACCACGCATGACAGAGACTCACTTGAAACCGTTTCCAGTTCAGTTTGCATTAGTTCATCAAGCAGCTCATTCGCAGCGCAGGTGCTGCTGAATGGGACGTTGGGTGCAGCCATTATAATTGAGTAAGTATTTAAGAACATCATTCTTTCGGTATCTTGAAAATTTCTTTGGCAGCCCTGAAAAGGGACGATTGGCTTGAACCATTGGTAACGCCAGCAGGTTACGATCGTGCTGGCTGAAGTGATTGTTGATTGATTACATAATAGATTGTTGAGGGTCTGTTTAGAAAATTCAAAGTCAATAGTTAATGATATTTGATGATAGTTGACGGTCACGAAAAACTTTTTTGATTGATATTTCGTCAGCGTTCAAACTGTTTCAGTTATTTTCCAATTTTCGATTTGACGCCAACACTTACTGTAAGGCATAGTCTCGGAAAATGGCGAGAGGTGGCAGGCGTTATACCCGCATTAGATAGTAGTATGGCAGAGACATCTATTGTACCTTCGTACGAAGCATTGGATGGAACTGAAGATGGTCGTATGGTTTTAATGATGATATGGCCAGCGTCTCAACGAATACAGCCGATAACAGCTCGGTCGCTCGGCATCGGTACAAGGATTTTCCGTATGTTCGGTCTTAACGCGCTTCCGAATCGTTGAAATATCATCACCGGAATATCATGTTTGAGAATCAAAACATTGTCTATTATAGGGAATTTCTTGATACTTGCCGGCACGCAACGCTCTTTAAACTTTTCCAATGCCGATTGATGAATATATACGGGATATATATTCATCTCCTATTTGTAACATTTTGAATTAAATAAAATAGCTGTCGTAAAAACCTCTAGTTCATAATAGCAAACATCTCAAAAATGAATCAATAAAGAAATGATCAAGTTATAGCGTCCGTTGTTTCAATTTTTCGTGACGGTAATCATTCGTTAATTTTACACAATGACCAGGATATGCAACGGAAGATAAAATTGGTATGCATTGAATAGCTCCTACATGCCATTGATTGATGAACTTGAGAAGTAATGTTAGTCAATTCAAATCAAACAAACTCTCCCGACATTGAATTGGTTGTGTTGAAAAGGACAGACTTGAAAGGGTTTCCATTTAAATTAAAATCTTCTCGGTCTAGTTAGCCTCGGTATAAGTTTAGCCTGCAAAACAAAATAAACACCTTCACTCGCACTTACGAAACTACCCATGCAGCATCAATCATAGTAACACATGAGTCAGAAGACCAAATTTGACAGTTCTATCAGTCGAACTCTGACCGTGAATCGCGACGTGGCGGTGGTGATGGTCGACGAGACCTATCTCACCCTGGATGGCAACAACTTTCAGGGCATTTCGTATTTTACTTCCCCTCACGAAAGGAAGTGAGCTCTGAGGTGAAGTTAATTTCGCACACCAAGTTCCGCAAGAAGGTGCTGCTGTGGCTGCCAATCAGCGAGAAGAGGATGAAAAAGCCGCCCTTCTTTCGCTCCAGACTGACCGTAGACGGGGAAATTTATAGAACGAAATACTTGCCGGAAATTGCTTTGTTCATCAAAGAATACCGTAAGGGCGAAGACCTGGTGTTCTGGCTGGATCTGGCGTCGGCCCACTACTCCAAGCGATCGTTGGAGGAGATGGAGTGGCTGAATATCGATGTGGAACCCAAGTCGCCGTATCCGCCCAACGTCCCCCAGCTGCGTCCCATCGAGAATTTCTGGGCCAACCTGAAGCGTGAGATCTACTTCAACAATTTTGTCGCAAAACCTGAAGAGGAATTGATAAACAAAACGAAAAAATATTTCAAAAACATGCCTACACGCATGTTTTCGTCTGCCATGGCGAATGTTTCGGTTAACTGCCAGAAGGTCGTTTGCAAGGGCGTAGAATTTTTTTTGCAAGTTAACTTAAATATTTACCTTCCATGGGGAATTTCTCAAAAGCAATTATCTGTCTTAGCTTTTTTTTATCACCATCTGAAAAAAGTCCATTTTTATTAAATGCAAACGTTATTAGGCATCACCTTTTATTTTCGTTATTTTAAATAATTTAAAATTGTATACAGATCATGTTTAATAAATTAATTAATACGCAGGAAAATTTCCAACGGAGTGGTATAAACATCTTGAGAAATTTATTCAGCGTTTCTTTTGTTATAAGACGCACAATTTTTATGAAGACGCACAGTTTTTACAATGGGAACTTGACCGTTTTTCTACATGGTGCTTAACAAATCGTATGAGCCTCAATGCTGGAAAATGCTCGGTAATTTCCTTCACCAGGAAACGCTCTATAGAGTTATTTGACTACACTATCGCAGGAACATCTCTGAAACGTGAGGATACAGTTAGGATTTAGACATTCTTCTGATTCGCGTTTAACTTTAAGAACCATGTGGCTTACATTACCTCCAAAGCCTCAAAATGCCTGGGCTTCATTTTCCGTGCTGCAAAGACTGCTCCGATATTCATTGCCTAAAACACTATTTGTTCACTGGTTCGCTCTATACTAGAATATGCAGTAGTTGTATGGCTCCATACTACCAAAACGACATACAGCAAATAGAGGCAATTCAACGCAAAGTTTGTCCGCTATGCTCTACGGCGGTTACCGGAATGATCCTTTAACTTTCCCAGTTATGAAGATCGCTGTAAGCTCATCGGCCTCGATCTTCTCGAAACTCGCAGAATGGCAACAAAGGCTTCATTCGTGTCCGATGTTTTCACCGCGTCATATAGATTGCCTCTCGTGCTAGCTGAGTTGAACTTTGATATTCGTCGTCGCCCTCTCCGCACACATTCGTTTTTTTCGTATTTCTACTTTCCGTACTAATTATGGCTATAATGAGCCCATCAGTAGTATGTGTCGTGTGTTCAATCGCTGTTATTATGTCTTCGACTTTCACTTGTCTCGTTATGGTAACAAAAGCAGATTTCTTCAATTACTTAGATAAGATAAGATAGCATAGTATAGTATAGGGATTAGAAATTATGAATATTTTATTAGTTTTAGAGCTGATTGTATCAGTGGAATGTAATCTGTTGATACCTAAAGATGAGGAGGTTTTATGCCCATTTTGAAAAAAGCTATGACTCCCTAAAATGGGCTTTTCCCCTCCTCCGGAAAATAAATAAATAAATAAATACATAAATAAATAAATAAAAAAATAAATAAATAAGTGATTTATAACGATTATTTTGAAATTTTAAATTGATACCCTTCCTTGCCGTAAGGCGTTGTTTTTTAAGTTTATTACCATACCTATCGTCAAGATACATTTGTGGTCGAAATTGTGTGATAACAATTTACAAATGCTTAAAACTGATATTGTCCCTGTGAATATGGTACGTTTGGTCAACCTACATATCAAGATATCTGCAAACCAATACTGTACGCACAACAGTAATGTTTATCCATTGAATAAACTCATGAATTCTAAATCTCAGTTATTTCCAAATATGTTTCCTATAGATATCAAAAAGCAATGCACGTTGTCCTTCTAAAATCAATGGATGCTATAGGGTGTTTCGATCAAAATTTGGTCGACTTAAACTTGAACTATTTCCTTTAATCGTTCATTAAATTTTTTTGCACACCCCTCATTTTGAATGTGTGCGTGTAGCATCATACCTCTATTTTGATTTTGAGATTAGTACTTCAGTTATAAAAATGTCGTTGAAGGAAGATAAGCAACGCATCAAAATTTTGCACGTGCACGGCGAAAATCTTAACTACTCTCACGCTAAGTTGACGAATTGGCCAATTGTTGAATTTGGCTAAATCAACTGTTACCAACGTAGTAAAAGTGTTCGGTGAACGTTTGTCGACAGCTGGATAGCTGGATTGGGGGAAAATCGAAAACCGGAGGCCACAGTGGCGACAAAAAGAGTTGGCTGCCGTTTTCAGCGGAACTTCAACCTCTCCGTCCGATATGTCTCAAAGAAGCTGGAGGGGCGCCTTAACCGTGGATTGAGCTAAAAACGAGCTGGACTGTCGACTAAAGAACCTCCAAACCGCGACGATGTAAACACGCGGCCAAAGTACGATCGGAAAGTTGTACACGACGATGCTGACGAGTTTGATTAGCGTGGTACAGGATGATAGAATTACGTCAGGCAGACTTCAAATTTATAATGACGAGTTCTTTCATACAATAGGCGCAATTTAGGCGATATCGAGCTTAAATTGCATACCGAAAGATCCCAGTAATTCTCTGCCAAACCCAGCATTCCCTTTATGCATTAGATAACGCAGAAAAATTCAATGATTCTTATCTGTCTGCACCTGGGCTTGAAGATGCAATGCTACACGGCGACCTGTACCGTCAACCAGGAAATTTATCTTGAGTGAGTGCCTACAAAATACGTCTCCTTACTGTCTTCTCTGAAGCGACACAATGGTTCCGGTTACGGAGAATAGTCCAGAATAGTGATACCTAAGGACAAGAACTCTTCCAACACGCCAGAGCTCCGCCCAATCGATTTATATTGAGCCATCGTCAGGCGAAACCTTAAGAAGACTCAAAAAGCTGTTGCGAGAGAGAAACAGTTCATGGCAAATTGGCGTACTGCGGCGAATAAAGTGGACAAGGAGACACAAAAACTTATGGCAGGTGTTAAACGGAAATGCGCATGCGGTAAAAACAAAGCTTAGCTGAATATTTCTCCTGTATTCTGAATTAACTGAACTTGAAAAAGAAAAGAATATGGCTTATAAAGGGGGGCCATACAGTAAGAACGAGAAAAAAAGCTTATTTTTGATAAATTTGTTTCAATGAGACCTTTTTACTCAAATCAATCGAAACTTTTTTACAATTATAAGTGTGTCCATGTAGTATACAAAAATATTTTTTTTCAAATATTTTTCAACAAAATGGCGGCCGTTAGAGTGCGTTGAAAAAGTCGTTGTATTTTGCTTGTGTTGGCTCTCCTGGTTGCAGTTTTGCAGTTAGTAAATGAATTAAAGAAAAAAAAATTGGCGTGACTTTTTTGAAAAAATCCACATTTTTTCCGCCATGTTATCACATTTTTCCATTTTAAATAATAAAAAATTAAAAAAATTTAATTCATATTGCAGGTAATACTGTAATAAAGAAATCCTGTAAGTTTCAGCCTTATCGAATAATTATTTTTCGAGTTATCACCTGCATAAACTTCGAAAATGCTGTTTTGAGAAAAACTCGTTGGAAGTTTTAATTATCGAAAAAGACCTCCCGCGCGCGAAAAAGACGTCTTCAAAAAACTATGAAAAGAAACACTTGGAGTTCGAATTTCAAAAAAAAAAAGGTTTCAGGGGTGTATTCTACGTGAATTTTACTAACTTTTTATGCAAAAAGTAAAAATTGAATTTTTTGGTCATCCTAACTGTATATCCCCCCTTAATTAAAGCTTCAACCGGCTTACACACATTACTGTTTGGCCAAATTTTGATCAGGACACCCTTTAGAAATTGAATCCTAGAGGGTTTGAGCTGTTTAGTGGAATACCTGTAACTAGAAATTAGAAGAAGAATTAGTATCTTCCATTTAATTCCAACTACCTTTGCTTATCTTCGACAGATACGCGTATTTCGTCTACAATGTACAGACATTTTCAGTGTCTCGTACTAATAACTCGACTTATTAGTACTAACATACTTTAGAAATTGTTGATGTAGGAACTAGTCACTTTCAGATATCAAAATCCATCTCCATTATTTGTAATTATCAAAACTTCCGATTTGTGTGGAAGGTTTCTATATCAAAAAGTATTACAAAGAAAAGTAATTAAATCCAATTTACTTGATTCTAAATAAAATTTACTTTTTATGCGCACAGTCGTGATAGTTCTGTTTCATGAAATACGGTCAACTTCGATACATAAATTCATCGATTTGTTTTGTTCGAAGATTTTAACAATCATGTTATCATGCAAGCGAATTGTACTAAATTATCATAATCCGTCCATACCGATGTCATCATGGGTACATTTAATGAGATCACCTTGATTGGGGAAGCGACCATTCTAAAACAATCCATGTCAGTGTCACCACATAATAAGCGGTGCATCAATGCGTTCGATCTGTGAAAGCCATCGATCGAGCAAAGTGGAGGCATCACAAAACCCTAGCAAATACGGAGAGCATCTTCGTCACATACATATATTGACATCGATACTGGCTCAGTGCGTCACCTTGATACCAGTGCAAAATAAAAAGCGATCAAAGGTTATCTTCCGATCTGATGCAGTTAAAATCCTTACACATTTAGATTTAAAAGAACGTTCCATCAATCCCCCGAAGCTATTAATTACGCTGAACTCTTAAGTTTTTAGAGAGTTCAGATGCTGTCCTTTAGCATTTGATATTTCACGCACGTGACTCTTCTGAGATGAGCGAAAAAAATACTGATTTAGGGGAACAAGTTTCGATTGAATATGGACAGCGACTGTCGCTGTTTTGGCGAAGTGATTCGCCTAGTACAGAGCCTGAGGTTAGTCAGTGAAAGGTGAATCCGAGATGGGACGTCTGCCGCGCAATGTTGATGTTTGTGGCGCACGGCTGGGTGCATTCGCAGTAATTATATAAATCATACTAAGTTGCGCTCCATTCAGAACGACAGTGGAAAAACAGTAGGGGGGTATCGCTTGTTTGCGTTGCATGAGAAGTGATAGAATGAATGATCAGGATGAATGAGGATGGAGTGATACATTTCGTGGATACAGACAGTGTTTTGAAGTGAGATTTGCTCAGAGTTCATGTTCTATAAAGGATCTTAGTGGAGACCTTAATGCAAGAATTTTATGACGTGTCTGCCGGTATTCCGACGGAACATACTAAACGAGATGATACTCTCAATCCATTTCCCGTTTATGTTTACTGGCATAGTTACAAATGGCACCGACAATGGTCATGCGACAGACTCAATTCAATAGCAATAATCATCCACCCCTCAGTTCTTAATAGCTACCATTAACACGTCACTGCCGATCGTTGAAGCTTCCGATCGAACCCCTTCAGAGGATCGTAAAGTTCCGGCTAACCACGTTTTTCCAGCCCGGGGGGAGGATCCTCAAACGGCGAACGATCCGATCGATTTTGCCAATCGTGACAGATCTCCTGACTAATCATCACGTTTATGAATGCTAACAATGTCGCTGACAATGCGGTGTTGCTGCTGTAATGATGATTATGCTAGAGCATCCGTCTCTGTATCACGATGGAAGTCACGAGTCTGAAGCGAATTTCAATTCACTGACGCTTTCCATGCTGGCTGGCTTGATTGCATTTCAGTAGTAATCATCGCTGCACCGCTTATGGAATTACCGCAGAATGATCTGAACTAAAGTGGTGAATGAATCTTCTTCACTTGTGTCACTTGTACTCCCTTGATGGAACGTTGACAATTTCAGCGGCAATAAAACAAAATATTGGGCTTGCCGGGTTTCGGATTCAATCAGAAAAATAATCATTTTGACCGTGCGATTTAAATGTGGCGAATTTATTGGCTGTCACTTTCGCTTAGTGTCATCCCTTCACTTGTGACCAAATCTACAGCCAGTTGATGATAACAACAAATTGTACTCACCTGGACGTTCGAAATGAGTCTTGATTTGGTTTTCATGCAGTGGTATAAAAATTGTGACTGGTGTCCATTAACCTGTTCGCGATTTTTTATTCCCCCAACAATCGTCGCTTTGCAGCAATCATTGCTGGGTTATAACAATTTATGCTTCAGGGAACGGTTGAGTTAAACGTCATATTCGAAAAAGAAGGTTTGTACTGTGATGACGATTATCCGCAATTATGTAACACTACTGAGGGTTGAACTTGACATCGAACGTAATTGGTCACAAAGATGCGCAGATGGAATTAAGTATAGTCAAATTAAATTAAATTTACGACCGTGTCAGCTTACACATGATCTTTAAGGGTCGCAAACCATCGTTGAAATATTGCCTTGGGATGGGTGATATTATTTCATTTAATTGGAATATTTTCTGCTGTAATCAGTTTTAAGGGCATCTGAAAGCATATCTGCTGAATCCTGGAGGGTGTGAGCTGTTTAAAGGAATACCTGTAATTAGAAAATGAGAAGAAAGTATAGTAATTTCCATTTAATCCCAACTATCTTTTTTTGTGTCGTGTACTCGAGTATCAGCATTAGTAATCGATACTGAAGAAGTTTGCACATTGTAGACGAAATACGCGTTTCTGTTAAGCTAATCAATAATGGTAGTTGGAATCAAATGGAAATTACTAATCTTTCTTCCCATTTTCTAGTAACATATCTGCTGGTTATGATTGTAATACAAAGCGAGAATTTTTGTTTTCGTCTCGCAAATATCTTTTGTTATCTGCACTTTTATAACCTGCTTACTTTTTTCAAAACTAAATCAATTAACTTTCAAAATTACCGCAAGTGCTCCAACAACCGACGTATGTTTATCAAAACCTTATGTATTTCACAGACTCTACAGTTTAAATTCTATATAATTCGGAACTACTATACCACAAGGGTAGCTTTACAAATCAACTTAAAAAATTTTTGTTCTGAATCTTTAGCAGTGTTTTTTTCTTTTCTATAGACTGCCCTAAAGAAAGTATGGACGTAGTGAGAAACTGCTGCTATTTTGCAATAATTGATTACTACTCGAGTAATTCATGATTAGGGCCTAAAAACCAATTGTTAACAAAGACTTCTCCCGATTTCTCCCGAATCTTACGTGGCGAAGCGGAGTGCACCTTTCATGACCCAGGACACGATGAACGGACAGGTGTACATAGAAGAGTGCCTCCCAGAAGCGGCTGCTTCCTCCTGAAGGCCACAACGTCCCAACAATCTTCTGGCCGGATTTGGCCTCATGCCACTACCAAGGGACGATGCTGGTGGTATGCGGACAGTAAGGTCAGTTCGTGCCGAAAATGTTCAACCCTCCCAACACTCCGGAGCTCCGCCCCATCGAAGTACTGGGCGATTATGAAGCAGCACCTTCTTAAACGACCTACAGGTAGTGAAGACAGTCGAGAACTGAAGAAAGTATGGGTTTACATGCAAAAAACGGTTGATTCACAGGTTGTACGGAATCCTATGGCCGGGGTTAAGGCCAAGGTGTGGGCATTTGCGTATGTACTGTAAATAAAATACGAGTAAAAATGGTAAAATGAAGTTTAATAGTTATTTCTCAATCCCTGAAAAATTTGATGGCAATCGGATGAAAACTCGAATTTTGCGAATCAATTCTATGTGTGAAAAATTTCATCGTGGACACCCTTTAAGGGGATATACAGTTAGAAAGAGAAAAAAAAACTAATTTTTTGAAAAAAAGACATTTAAGGAAAGTTTTAACTCAAATCAATCGAAATTTTATTAAATTTTAAGTGTATCCCTGTTGTAAACAAAATAATATTTTTCACCTTTTTTTCAACAAAATGGTGGTCGTTGAGAGAAGCGTTGAAAAAGTCGTTGTATTTTGCTTGTGCCGGCTCTCTGATCGCAGTTATGATCTGAAACCTGCTAACCCAAAAAGTAACATTAACTACATTTACAGCTAATTAATAATTTGAAAAAAAAAAAAAAAAAAAAACAAATTGCATATTTTTAAGTAACTTTTTGAATAAATCCCCATTTTTTCCGCCATTTTTCCATATATAATTATAAAATATTACAACAATCTTTAACTCATATAGAAGGTTATATTATCATTAAAAAAAACTTTATAAGTTTCAGCTTAATCGAATAATTAGTTTTTGAGTTATCACCGGCATAAACTCCGAACATGCTGTTTTGAGAAAAACGCGTTGAAAGTTTTAATTATCGGTCTGCGTGCGAAAAAGGCGTCTTCGAAAAACGATGAAAAGAAACACTTGAAGTTTTAATTTCGAAAAAAAGAGTTTTAGGAACGTATTCTACAGGAATTTTACTAACTTTTTATCCAAGAAAAAAGTTGAATTTTTTGGTCATTCTAACTGTATATCCCCCTTTAATGAAAACTCCATGTCGATTTGTTGATAGTTTAGAGGAGTAAAATATTGTTTAATAAGTGTTAGAAAACAAGTAATACATAGAAATGACAAATAATAACCGAAATTTTTTGAAAAGCTTGTTTAAAGAAATGAGCGAAGGACGCCAAGCTCATGCTAAGTTAAGATTAAACGTAAATTCCGCACAAACAGATAACTCAAAAATGCCATCTGATAAAGGTAAGGATACAAATTCACCCCACACTTACGACTAAGCAATTTTTGAAGGATTCTTAGAACATGAGAAACAAATACAAAAAAAATATTAACTAAGAAAATGACGAGAAAACAATTTTAACAACCCAAAATATCACAAACACAACACTACGCAAGTACTCAAACACAAAATCAAACAAAAGATTCAAAACAAACACCAACAAAACCCAACTAAATAAACGGATAAAAAATACGCAACACGATGTTTTATTCATTGAACCTATATTAATCAAGTAAGGAGCAAATCTTCCTGAACCCAAGGAGGTAGGTAAGTTCCTAGGGTTAGACCAATTCATCGAATTGAAACATGCAGGGCAATACAGATACAAACTTATTTACAAATGACCAAAAGAGGCCGAAAAGATACTCAACTCTACACAAAGACTAAAAAACAACAACTGTAAAGCTTCTATTTCAAGAATGTTACTGAAGACATCAGACATACTAAAGAACGTACATATTTTACTCACGGAAAAAAAAATTATCAAAACACAAATCCAATTTGATTGACACAAGATATATCGAAATCATGTAGGAAGGACCAGCACTACCGTGAACAGTCTCAATCTACAGTGTTCCCAAAACACCAGAAATAGCATAGCATAGCATTTTCCGACCATTCACAATCCTGGGTTGGCTGTAGTAGAGACGATGGAAGCGCCAAAAGAGCTGGCTTGGGTATGACAGGCTCTTCATCCATTGATCTCTTTGTACAATACCTGGCCAGGTCCTTATGATTAGCAAGGGATGGGAGGGAAGTGTTGATTAGATGTCTACTTAAGAAGATGCTGAGAACTCATGCTACCTTCGTAGACATATGGAGTTGGAAATTGGGATTGTGCGGGAGGCTTTCCATGGCGAGTAAGCATATCGTTGGAGTGATGAAGCTAAAAAAGTTATTGCACTCCTTTGTTGATTCTGGGCTGGAACACAGGCGTCCTACTTGCATCAAGGCTCTTCTTTCGTGAGAGTATCGTTATACGTATACGTTGAAATACGTTGGAAATATGATGTTGAAAATTCACATGAGTCTGATATTTGATTCTAGACTTTTGAAAACATGAATCAGAACAACAATTTAAAGGTGGAGGCAGTATCAGACCGGGTAACGTCATTAGAAGAATTCTCGGCAGCTCCGAATATCCTGTCCATAACATTAGACCGGGACGAATGTAAGGGTGAGAGCGTGGGCGCTGAACAATAATGAAACCAACAGTTAGGTAAGGTGCCTAGGACTTACGTTATTCTTAGTGACGAGCATCCTTCGCCGTTTGAGATGATGACCGGTTGCTCATGATGATGAGAACGTAGTGAGACATTTCACGAGCTGATAGTAAACAGGAGAAATGTATGGCTGCTACATGATAAAGATGCATACATCAAAATGTTGAATAGAAAAAGAAACAAGAGCAATCATTTTAACCGGTGTGAAACTGAGAGCTAAATTTACCTGGTTCATCACACAGCTCTACTTGCACTTCATCTGCTGTATTTAATTGTAGTGAATGTAGTTAATTAAACACTAATTTTACCTGTTCACAGCTGTTCCATGTTATTTTTGGTCGCTTGGTAACATTGGGCGCGTAGTTTCAATGACGTTTGGCAGGTACTAATTGTAGTCATCGTTAGTAAAATTGTTGTTCAGAAATCGTTCCGAGTTGTTGTATGAAAATTCCGAGGATTACAACATCATTGCAAAGCATGCAGATTCCAAGGTCGAAAGGTAATATTGTCGTGAAGCGAAGCTTGTACGATGCCTCGTGGATTTCTTTTTAAGAGCATTCCAATTGAATACACGATTTTCCACAAGAAATGTTCACTTTAAACTGCTTGTTGACGGTCCGCTTGGAGGAACCCAATATACGCAGATCAAGTTTTCTTCCCGGCCGATTCTCCGGAGGATACTTCAGAAAACTAGCAAGCGCAAAGTCTTATAATGCACAAGTTTCTTTAAAATGAATCCACCGTATTGCAAAAGACAAAAAATAACTGGTAAAACACCGGATGTCAACAAAGCACAACCCGAACAACGAATTGTGGCAAACACACAGCTAAACCTGGATTCGATGCCTAGCTCATAATTATATAATACGGCACTCGGATTATACATTTTAGAATTACTCTAATTGTAAATCTCACTTTTTGATATGGCATCACTGGATGTGTTTACACTACTTTTGTCTTCGTGCTAATGTATATTTCTGCTTTTTCAAGTGCATAACGAATCAATAAATCGAAAGTGAGTGAAAAAATTATAGTCGAAACAATACCGATGACAAAAGTTAAGTGTATCAGGTGAAATTCAGTGTAAAAAGGTATTTATCCTTTATAAACTGTGTGCCATATAGAAAAGTGGAAAAAGAAAAGAAAATAAAACGCGGCAAGTAAGAGAAGCCTATTACATTAAAAGCTTGAATAAACTTTTATTCAACTTGGTTTGAATAAGACCTCATTGCAAACTTGGATGCAAGTTTTGCTTGCGAACTTGCATAAGGAGCTTTCGAACGTGCATGGGAAGCTTTCAAACTTGCTTAAAAGCCAGCGCAGAAATATTGTTGCGTGAAAGTAATAAAATACCAGTGATGCTAGGTTCACTGAAGCTGAAATGATATCGAAACTAATAAACGCAAATATAAAACTATTTTCATAATTTTTAAAATAAAAAAAATATATATAAAAGAAAGCAAAAAAAAAAATAAAATAAAAAATTTAGGATGAGTTTGCTTTTATTTAAATCGAGGTCAATCGGCAAAAATGGTAAAGAGTGGAATAATCATTAACGATTATCGAAAACTCAAAATTTTGACAGTGCAGCTCGATGCTCTGCAAGAAACTCCTCTACAAAAAGTAGAGGAGCAAAGACATGACGTAAAATCTAAGTTTACAAAATGTAGCTACAGGCAAGGTGATTTGTCTCTTGAATGCAAGGATCAAATTACAGCAAACTGGCTAAAAGGTGTAACTGGGTATTTTACTCCATACGTAAATGCCGAGCTTTTTGCTCTGACCATTAAAACCATTGATGGGTCTATCGCTCCCCGCACAAGCAAGAAAGAGCGTGCCACCCTTAGAAATGAAACCAACTAAGTTCCTGCAGGTGAACCTCCATCATGCAAAAGGAGCATCTGCTGTCATGAGTCGGAGGTTTAAAAAGAAGGGGCTGGGCGTGGTACTAATTCAAGAGCCATGGACTAATAAAGGAAAAATACTGGGTATTCAAACACAGGACTGTAAGTTGTTCTATGATGAAAATCAAAGTACGCCAAGAACTGCTGTTTTGGTTGATAAAACACTGAATTGCTATCCCATTACAGAATTCTTAAAACGGGACATTGTTGCGGTCATGGTTGAGGTGCCTACCACCAGAGGAAAAACTGAGGTCATAGTGGCTTCAGCCTATTTTCCAGGTGATGCTCCTGAGGTGCCTCCTCCTGAGATCGACTCATTTGTCAAGTACTGCAGAGCAAATAATAAGTCATTCATAATTGGCTGTGATGCCAACGCACATCATACCGTGTGGGTCAGTACGGATATCAACAGTCGAGGGGAGTGCTTATTGGAATATCTATCTTCAAACAATATAGACATATGCAATAAGGGAAACGAACCTACCTTTTCAAATGCTATCAGACAAGAAGTCTTGGATTTGACATTGTGCAATAGTGGAATTTATGAACGTATTTCAAAGTGGGAAGTCTCTGAGGAAACGTCATTGTCGGATCATAGACACATTGTGTTCGAATGGAGTGGTGGAAATCTGTCAACTACTACATTTCGAAATCCGAAAAAAACAACCTGGGATCAATATGCACAACATTTAAACTCGGAGTTATTTACAGAAGGTGGAAAGATTGATTCAGTTCAGAAATTGGAATCATTTTCCCAAAAGGCAAATGATACGATTTTAAATTCTTTCCATATTAGTTGTCCTATCAAGGAATCGTCCTCTAACAGGGATGTTCCGTGATGGAACTCTAAGTTGGAACGTCTGCGTAAAACATCTCGTAGGTTGTTTAATAAAGCGAAAAGAACCTCAGATTGGACCCCCTATAGGAGTGCCCTTACTGAGTACAATAAAGAAATAAGAAAATCTAAAAGAAGATCCTGGGTTCTAACGTGAGAAAACATAAGCAATAGTCCGGAAGTCGCAAGACTTCAGAGGGCTCTTGCAAAGGATCATACGATTGAACTTGGGAATCTGTAAAATGAGGATGGAGTTTTTACAAAAACTCCTAGTGAAACGTTAAAGCTGATTATGGAAACACATTTTCCTGGATCAGTTTTGTGTGTAGATCCAATCAGAGATGGATCACTTGAAGGTGAAAAAAGTTCTACAAGGACATCTCAAATGCATGTTGGAGCGAAAATTGCTGCAAATGACTTGGCTGACAAAATCTTTAAGAAAGCCAGGGTAGAAAATGCGTTGAGATCTTTTCAGCCTTACAAATCTGCAGGAATGGACGGGATATTTCCAGCATTACTTCAAAACGGCGAAGCAGTGTTGATTTCGCCATTAATTGAGATTTTTAAGGCAAGTGAGTCTTATTCCAACTTCATGGACACAGGTAAAAGTTATCTTCATACCTAAAGTAGGAAAGCGAGACAAGACGCATCCTAAATCATACAGACCCATTAGTCTTTCATCAGTCCTATTAAAGATATGGAAAAAGTGTTGAATGATTATATCAATTCAAATTACATGAACAAGCATCCACTATCTGAGTTCCAGTTTGCTTACCAGGCTGGTAAGTCAACAGTTACGGCACTGCATAGTGTAGTTTCAAAGGTAGAAAAAGCTCTATCGGTAAAAGAAATAGCACTTTGTTCTTTCTTAGATATTGAAGGAGCATTCGACAACGCTTCCTATTCATCTATGGCTCATGCCATGAGGAAAAGGAACTTTGACATGAACATAATTAATTGGGTTCATACCATGCTCGCAAGAAGAGAAATCACTTCAGAGCTGGGAAGTTCGTCTATTACAATACGGACAACGAAAGGTTGTCCCCAAGGAGGAGTTCTCTCACCACTTATGTGGTCCTTAGTTGTAGACGAGCTTCTAAGAAGCTTAGAGGAAAAAGGTTTCGAGGTTGTAGGTTTTGCAGACGATATAGTCATTATAGTGAGGGGAAAATTTGACAACATTATTTCAGAAAGAATGCAATGGATTAAAGATCCATCTTAGTGAACAGGTTAAATACTTAGGAGTGATACTGGGTGCCAAACTGAACTGGAATGCTCATCTTGAGTGTGTGATCGGTAAGGCAACCAGTGCTTTCTGGATATGCTCAAAAACATTTGGCAGAAAATGGGGTCTAAGACCAAAAATGATAATGTGGATTTATACATTCATAATACGTCCAAAAGTAACGTATGCTTCCCTTGTGTGGTGGCCAAAAACAAAAGAGGCTACTGCACAGAAAAAGCTAACAAAACTTCAACGGCTAGTGTCCATTGCTATAACGGGAGCGATGCGCAGCACTCCATCAAATGCGTTGAATGCAATGCTAAATCTGCTGCCTTTGCACGAATACGTGCAACTAGAAGCGGAAAAGAGTATGCTTAGACTTAAACGGTTGAAAACTTTCATGTCTGGTAACTTAGTCGGTCACCTGAGCATTTCTCAAACCTTTCAAAATGGGCCAGTGATGTATATGAATGGAGACTGGATGAAACCTGTGGAAAACCATGACATCCCTTACAAGATATGTGAAACGTCACGTATAGATTGGGAAGTCGGAGGTCCCACTGTTCGTCATGGCTCAATAAAATTCTTCACAGATGGCTCAAAAATTGGAACAAAAACGGGAGCAGGAATCTTCGGCCCTGGGGTAGAAATCTCAGTGGCGATGTGAAACTATCCAACGGTTTTCCAGGCGGAGATCTTTGCTATAATAAAATGTGTTAACGTTTGTCTGAAGAGGAAATACAGATATGCAAATATTTGTATTTTTACAGACAGCCAAGCGGCACTCAAAGCGTTGAGTAATTATAAATGTATATCCAAACATGTCTGGGAATGCATTCTTTCATTGCGAAAGGTGTGTCAAGAGAATTCGGTAAATTTATTCTGGGTTCCGGGACACTGTGGCATTGAAGGCAATGAAAGGGCAGACGAGCTTGCTAAACAAGGTTCAAATGCCCAGTTTATTGGCCCAGAACCATTCTGCGGTATATCATACTGTGCCATAAAAATGGAATTAAAATCTTGGGAAGAGCAAAGGGTGATGACCAATTGGTTGGTCACCACAAAGTGTTCTCAAGCGAAAAGGTTTATAATTCCAAATGTTACAATTATTAAAAAGCTTCTGGAGCTCAATAAGAGAGTTCTTTGTACCTATACTGGCCTAGTAACCGGACATTGCCCGAGTAGATATCATTTGAAAAACATTGGCCAGGTTCAGAATGATATCTGTCGTTTCTGTAACATGGAACGTGAAACCTCGGAACATCTGCTTTGCAGTTGTGATGCTGTGTACAAGAGCAGACTTAAATTTCTGTACAGTGGCTATATGCAACCTAAAGAAATTTGGACTGCAATTCCTGGGAAGGTGGTGGGTTTTATAAACTCAATTTTGCCTGACTGGGAGACGCGTCTTAGCCTGGTCACTTGACAAATGGTGATCTAGCTTTTAGATGCGAATTAGAATAGTAAACAGGGGTATACCACAAAAGTTCAACTCAGTGGACACAATTCAATCGCTGAATTGTTTGTAAATGAATGTTGATTTAAAAACAATGTTTGATTTACAAACAATTCAGCGATTGAAAAACACGTCACTCATCAGTGTTCCCGAAACACCAGAAATCTACATCTATCCAGTTTGGATCTCTACGTCATGTTAAAGACTAGGGCACAAAAAAACGGCTTGTAAAAGTAAAAAATCATGCATCCCCTGTGGCAAGTACAATACAGAAGAACACACACATTGCGATGAAAACCAAAAGAAAAACTGTAGAAACTGTGGAAGAAATCACCTCTCAACAAACACAGAATGTCCAGCGTGTGTTAGAAGAGAACACAGAAACATAACTGTGACCGTAAATAAAACCAAAACCAAACACAAAGACTTCCAACAACTTTGCTTTACTAGAATCTGCCGTTGAATTCCCATAATTGGAACAACCAAGTCCTTCAAAAACAACTCTCAGATGAGTGAAGCAAAATAACACATCCAAACTTGACTACAGAACATTAATACAAAACATAATCACGAACAACACTGAAAAACTAAAAAACCCAAGTTATAAAAAAAACTTTCCCGATTGTTGAAAGCTACCCCAAACAGGTTCAAGTGATCAAAAATAACCCACACACAGTTACAAAAGCAGAAAAAATACACACTGAACAAGAAAATTTAACCAAACAGCTACAACAAATTTCAGAAACGATAGCAGACAAAACTAGTGAAAATAAAATAGAACCAGAAGATTTGCTGATGAATACCATCTAAAAAACTAAAATTTATAACGTTTGACGAATGTTACCAAAGTAAGTGAAACCATTTTTGTTATTCATGGAGCATTACTTTCAAGGTGATTCAAATATAAAATAATAAACAACAAAGTCTTAACTACTCAATTCATGGAACTTAATTTAAAAAAGAAACAGATACTACGCAAATGCTTACCATTAATAACTATGACATAGGAGAAGAAACATATCTGAAACATTAAACATTAAACAGATTATGAACGCTGTAAAAGATAAGAAGTACTCATCTTCTCCCGGACAAAAAAAAATTATCATATTATTTTTCAAAACAGATTTTATTAAGTCTACTTACTAGAATACTAGAACTAACAAACTATTTGGGGTGGAATGAAATAATATCTGCAGAGTGGTTAATAATAAAAATAATACCAATTCTATAACAAGGAAACGTTTAACTCAAGGAAACATCATACAGGCACTGGCTTTAATTAATATAAATTTAAAAACAATCAATAATGAAGTTAAAAAAGTAATACACATGCATAAAGCAACCTCAATAAGTACGAAAATTATCTGATCAACTCGTTAGTTATGGAAACAAAAAGACAAAAGGAAATATTAGCAACAATTTTATTAGACCTTGCAAAGCATTCGATTTCGTGGACATAAGATAATTATTGAGACAATTGGAAAGCCTAAAAATTCCGAGAAAAATAATCAACTGGTTGAATCTACACCTTGTGAATAGAAAAATTATTATTCACACATCTCAAGAAGAAATAACAATAACAGAAATAAAAACAGTAATCAAGATTACCACAAAGGTGTCCACTTTTACCTGTGTTATTAAACCTATGCACACCAACGGTTCATGAAATAACAACATGCAAAATAGTGTTCATTCATTGTGCAGACGGACTATAGAAGGTAACATCGACGACTGCGAAAAGTTTTAGCGGAACCTACGTTTGATAGTGTAACTTCCAGCTTTGCCCGAGCTTCTACCCAAGTAGCACCGAATACATCAATATTCCTGTTTTAGTTTTCATGTGTCAAATTTTGAGCTTTGTTTTATACAAATATATATCAAATATAGATTTATGTTATATACTCGTTTGCAACTGCAACATTCAAGAATCTAGTTATGCTGAAATGAAATTTCAGTTGCCAATTGCTTACATGATCGAACATCGGGATTGGTAAATTGGTTGTATGATAACGTTTTGATACTTCAAAACGTCAGCGCAATTGAGCAATTTTTTGCTTGAGAAAACGCTTTTTATTCAAATTAGTACCTCTAGGCTGAATTCACTTATATCAAAGCAAATATCTATTTAAGCCCCCAATAAGGTATAGCGAATGTGTATGATGCTGATTAGGTTCAAAAGGGTTCTGTATATCTAATATGTCGAAATGGTAGAGTGGTAAGAATACTGATCCAGTAAGCTTGGAGTCCATAGTATGAACCTGGCTCATGAAAAGCTTTTTGTTGCGCTCGAAAGTTTGCTTAAATAATGTTTAAAACTTGTTTTTTTTATGAAAATTGTCTGACATAAATAATGTTTTATAGTCTCCACCTTCTGCACTATTTCAAATCTATAGTAGAACCCGAAAAGGTTTACCATCATCTGAATGGCAACATAATCATATGTTACATACAGGCAAAAATGCATGCAATGGCGAGAGTGGTCTTGTCCGATTTTGAACTGCAACGAGATATTCCAAAAATATTCACATTTTCCATTTACTTCAGCTACACAATTTCCAATGAACGTATAAAGGGTGTTCCGATTAAAACTTGGTCAAAAAGTAGTGTGTGTGAGTCGATTAATTTTTTTCTATTTATAAGTAATTTTTTTTCTTTTTCAAGTTCAGTTAATACAAAATACAGGAGAAATATTCAACTAAGCTTCCTTTTTGCCAAATGCGAATTTCCGGGTCTTTCACTTGCCATACGATTTTGTACAGTCTCCTTGTCCATTTTATTCGCCACAGAACGCCAGTTTGACTCGAACAGTTTCTCGCTCACAACAGCTTTTTGAGTCTTCTTAAGGTTCCGCTTGACGATGGCCCAATATTGGTCGATTGGGCGGAGCTCTGGCGTGTTGTGAAGCTTCTTGCCCTAAGACACCACTTGAACGTTGTTGGCAGCATACCACTCCATGGCCTTTTTCCCGTAATGGCAAGATGCCAAATCCCGCCAAAATAGAACGGAACAATTGTGTTGCTTCAGGAAAGGCAGTAGACGTGTTTGTAGGCACTCGCTCAGATAAATTTCCAAAATGACGGTTCCGGTCGCAATGCAAACGTTGTTCTTCAAGCCACTGGTACAGATGGCCTGCCACACCAGATATTTCTTAGTGAACTTTGACAGTTTAATGTGCTTGAAAATATTTGCCACCTTTTCCCAGTCCGGTTGCCGTATAAAATTCCTGTCCAGGAAGCTGCATAAGGTCTGCCTTGACGTAAGTTTCATGTATCACGCAATCAAACTTCGTCAGCTTCATCGTGTAGAACTTTCGCGATCGTACTTTTGCCGACGTGTTTTGTTTATGGAGTCACCAGTTTCTTATAAGTCGACAGTCCAGCTCGTTTTTTAGCTCTATACACGGTTGAAGACGCCACTCTCAGCTGCTTTGCAACATCTCAGACGGAGAGGTTGGGGTTCCGCTCGAAACAGCGGGCAATTCTTTTTGTCTTCGCTGTGGCCTCCGGCTTTCGATTTTCCCCCCAATCCAGCTTTCCTGGCTATCGACAAACGTTCACCGAACACTTTTATTACGTTGGTAACAGTTGATTTAGTCACATTCAACAATTTCGCCAACTTGGCGTGAGAGTAGTTTGGATTTTGGCCACGCACGTGCAAAATTTCTCTCCTTTCGACGACATTTTGATAACTGAAGTGCTAATCTCAAAATCAAAAAAGAGGTTTGATGCTACACGCACAAATCTTCAAAATGAGGGGTGTGCAAAATTTGTTAATGCACGATGAAAGGAAATGCGTCAAGTTTAAGTCGTCCAAATTTTGATCGAAACACCTTTCACTTATTAAGCATCTTGAATCCATATTGATAATCAAAATTGGCGGTTAGACTTGTCTAGTTCATTTTATGGACTGAATCTATGAAATATATGGTGGAGAGTAAGAAGGGTTCAGTCTCACTTTCGGTGACCTTCGGTGGATTAATTCACGTTTTTAATCTACTACCAATCAGACCAAGACCCGCCAATTTCTTAATGCATTCATTATATCAAGCTTGCTTAAGCAAAAAGCTTAATAAGAAATAACAGTCATGTTGAGAATATATGCTTCTGAGCTCGCATTGTGCTATTATTTGATTCTGGTTAGACTCTGATGTTACATTCGAATGTTAGACACTAAACCGTTTATTTCTAAAATAATTTTAATAAACACAAATTTCAAAATTGCGATAAGTGTCAACAGTATCAGCTGTCATTATTTAATATAACATTTATTTATTCAAAGCATCATGTATTCAACCTCATGATAATTTGTTATTATATATATAGTTTCATGTAGGTTGAATTTATATTCTGTATCCTTAAAATACTCTTGAAATTTTTTTGACCGCAAATAACGCAAATTTGACCCAAAGTAAGCATCAATCACTTCTGAATCCACTCGACTGCATTCCAACAAAAAATGCACAAACGTAACCTAATAAATCGAGCGACAATGCCAATGAACACATTTTGCACTCGGATCATCAAACGATCAAACGTGTGGCGCTACAACAAAGTCGGTACTAAGCACATGAACAGGTAGAGCAGCGGCTAAACGGATAATCTTCACATTTGTTGACTATTACTATAATTTTATTAAACTAGACCGGCTCTATAATTTAAATGTCTACATGCCGGCGAGATGAACTCTGTTCCAATTGGTGAAGGCGTCGGGACGGCATGGAGTGAGGGAAGAAGATCTCCGGATCGTAGAGCAGAGGGCATAAACAAGAGCGATGCTTTATTTGACAGAGGTTACCCGGTATGATCGCTACTTGAGTTTTTCTTGCATGCCGTCGAAGCCTCCGCTCCCGCATCGAGTAGGATGTTCAAATCGTGCTTTGTGCAGATCGGCCAGTCATCACCATCTGTAGCGCACGGAGGTCTGGCTAGCCGTATTCGCCTGGAGTGAGAGGTGTCAGCAGCGTCTATTACTGATACGGAGGCAGTAAGTAGAGGTGCTCGGAATCCTTGATTTATAATATATGCAAACATGTGATGAGCAAATTCATGGAGCGTGATTTAGACTGGAACTAAAATGGCTTTAACAGAGCGCTTCAAGTCTCTTCTCCCTTAACGCTCTGGCCGGTTTTGGTTACTTATTCGGTTAAAATAATGAGGAGACCACAAGGGCTGTGATGGCAAAAAATATGGAACGGGATGCAAATTGGAGCCATAAATATAGCCTAGAAGAATTGCATGCGTGTGGGCCAGCACGGACCGTCTGTCGGAAACTACCCGCCGGAGTAATGTCAAAGTTAATTAGCAAATCATGGAGCTTCCTTGAACAATTGCTGACCCATTAGTCCGTGAGGATCAACTTTTGAGGCTTCGAGCGAAAAGGTTCAATTCAGCGATTTTAATTAACCGATCATTGAGGAATAATTTCCCTCTCTATGATGGTAATTACAGCAAATTAATTTGTATGGTAAACATCTCAATAGTCTTAGTCGAATCCGGAAAATAGCGATTTAGGAAGAAACTTTTTTTTCCCCACCAAAACAGCCTTCACTAACTGCTTAGTCACAGTTTAGAACCATTTAACAACAAAATCGATACATTCCTTGGACCATTACGCCAGCCAAATAGCTGCAAGCTTCGACTGCAGCTCATAAAATATCAAGATGAACCAGAACCCGACCGGCTAAGCGGTAGTGCGGTTGTAATTCAAATCAGACGAGAGCCCATAAATCCCACTATCGTTTCACCTGATTTCCCAAAGTTAACCAGCGAGCCGTTCTCGATCCGGCTTGTACCATCTCCACCATGCTTTACAAAGTCCATCGACATTTGGATCCGATCATCCGCAAACCATCAGAAGCAAAATTGCTTCTCTATTATAGGTGAACACCAAATTGGCCGGAGAACTGAACCTCCAGAGCGTAGAACCGCCAACGACGTCGACGCCACCACTGACTGGCTGGTTGGCTGCCGTTGCTGGCTGCAGGGCGGAAAGGTTGGCCAACTCCGAGATGCAAATGTTCTCCTCCATCGATCGTTTGGGATGCACTTTTGTTCGAATGGTTCGTGCACCAAATTGTTGCAATTTTTCGGTACAAACCACCACCATCACCATCATCGAAACAAGCATCTCTCGTACCAGGGAACAAATTGAGTGTGAAATAGACCGAAGGAGTGTGATAGGTTTAGAGCAAATTTTAATGAGCTTTGAAGCGCGGTATTTAACGATTTTTTCGTTGTTCTAAACGGATGCTTGGGAAACGTTTGGAACGAGCGAGATCCAAACCATATGGTGGAAGCAAAATGGAATTGTTGTGTCGATTGTGATTCAGAAGATTCACCCGGGTTGTGCATGTTAGGAACCTGTGTCGATTTCATCAATTACAGCTGTTTTTTTTCCATAATGCACGTTCAACGGTGCTGCAACTCGCTGCCGGTAGTTATTGGATGTTTGCGATGCGATAAATATTTTTACAATTATCATTACTTAGCTTGTACGCCAGGGATCGTTTCCAGCGCCATAGTCCGCGCGTGAGTTAGGCATCATCATGATACACATTTGCGATTATGATTTACGATCGCGGGGGGTCTTCAAGGGTTACTAACACTACTGTTTTGAGCAGTTCATCCTAATAAATATCCAGTTTTGGTACGATTCTTCGGTATGTAATGACTTAATAGGTTAGCAAGGGAGAAGAATGTCTTTATAATTGAGCAAGTTTATTTCCAAGCAAATTGACATTTAGTATTCATTAGGGTTCATATCTACAATCCAGATTGCTAATGAGCGAGGTCGGCCAGAAGATATTTTGTATGGTGGAATTTTAATGAAATGAGTGTATTCATTTTTTAATTGACTAGCTGATTTTTTGGCGAAACCTCGAAATCCACTACTCCGAACGTCATCACCCCGAATCTCTGAACGAAACAAGACCTAGCCTTTGTTGCCAACTATATGAACACCGGGTTCATTTTTCTGCCATCGGAAGTCATTAATTCAAACACCATAACGATGCTTGGTCAAATATGAGGGTGGGAAGTTTGGCATATGGTCTTTGGAATATGGATGTTTGGTAGAATGGACGTTTGGCCGGACGGACGTTTAGCCGAAAGACCGTTTGTCAGAATGGATGTTTGGCTGAATAGACGTTTGGCCGAAAATTGTCAATTAACATTTATAGGAAAGACTTGTTAGATGGAACACGATCCGTTTTTTGCTCGTAACATGTATAAAGGGCTCCAAGTTTGCCATCGGAACTAATTATTTATAGTCATCAAAACAAATTAGCCTTTTTTCGAAATCTATCGAAAATTGCAATTTCACAAAATGCATTCTTATATTTCAATTTATTGTTGATTCCATGGCATTTCCAAGCATAAAAAATATCATTCATATGTTTTTTTTTGAATTGTGAAGAATTGAACATAGGCATAGGCAACACAATGTTTACTTATATCTTGTTGGCTTCGCAAGTAACACGAAATGTTTGAGTGCATGCATTTTTGCTCAAATGTGACAAATGATTAAGTTACTATTACGATGATAGAAGACTTTTTCGGGTACTGTTATAGAACTGAAATAGCGCAAAAGGTGGAGCCTATGAAACATAATTTATGTTTGATAATTGTCATAAACAAAAAATTCTAAAACATTAGTGAAACAAATTTCGTCGGTAAAAAAATTTTTCATCAACCAGGTTCATACTATGGACTCTAAGCTTACCAGACCGGTGTTCTTACCACTCGACAAATGAGATAGAGAAAAGTCAGAAACCTCTTAAGCCCTACCATTATTCTATTTACTAACCTTATGGGGGACTTAAATAGATATTCACTTTGATATAAGAGGCTATGGGTATTGATTTAAATCATAAACATTGATAACAGATGTTATCATACAAGCAATTTCATCAGTTCTGATGTTCGATCATGAAAGCAATTGGCAACTGGAAATTTTCAATATTTCATTCTAGCAAAACAGAACTAGGTACAGTGGCAAACGAGTATGTGACATTATACAGACAGAATATATATCTGCCTTAAGGAAAGCTCAAAAACTGTCTTTTTCTGTCCAATACTGCGCTAATAAAGAATACCTGACAAGTTATGTCGACGTTTGGCCTTTTTCGCATATGTTTGTTTCTTAAAATACGGAAGACTAATATTGATACATTTATGAAACAAAATATGCAAACAAGATGTCAGACGTAAACAAACATGTCCTAGCTAAAAAACATCAAACACATGTATGACATATCAATTTGTCGGCTAAATGAATCTAGATTTGAATTGCATCAAACGAACACCTTCATGACAAAACTAGTCAAATCACACTGTTATAGATCTACAGCATGACACATGAAAAATAAAACTTGAATATTTATGTTTTTGGTGCTACTTGGGTTATAACCTGTTCATTCTTCAACCCATGATGCGTGATACAGGTTAAAGTCCATACACTTAAAGATTTTTCACATTACGATATTAAAGGGCGAACACGAAATTATTGCGACACATTCAACAGGGCATAACTTTTTTACCATTGGGTAAGAATCAACCAAATTTTGCAAACTTTCTCATTGATGTGTATTGTTTACATGCTGTCAAACTCGAAGTCGTGTTTTTCGATTCAACGAAAATGGAGGTGCACCAACGCGAGTCGAGAGAACAAATTCTTTCCAAACACCTGGAATTTCCTGACCTGTCGCACCGGCAGTTGGGAAAAATGTTGAACATTCACCATTCAACCGTTTCCAGAGTGTTGGAGCGGTTCCAGGAGCGGTTGACGTTGGACCACGGCAAAGGAGCTGGATGAAAACCGGGACCGGAGAACAAAGGTCGGAGGGAAAGGTGAAGCGGATGATTAAAGCAAATCCCAACGACTCAAGCCGTGATTTGGCTAAAAAGATCGGCATGTCGCAGAATGCAAAGAAGATAGCTGGACTACATACATACAAGGTACAGAACTTCCTAAACCACGATGAGCGGCAACAATCGACGGCAAAACTCGGGCACGGAAGCTCTCACGAGAAGATGCTTGACGAAATAAAAAGCCGATTTGAAGCAAATTCCGGGGTTGGAGTTTTTCACCGGCAAGAGCAAGTTCTATGTGGACGACAAATTTAAAAAGAAGAAAATGTCGAAGTTCGCCTCCAGATATGTCATTTGGTAGGCCATCTGCTCTTGCGGACTGAGGAGTGAGCCTTTCGTGACAAAGGGCACAGTGAATGGCGAGATCTAAAAATCTGAGTGCCTCGAGAAGCGCCTTTTGCCGTTCTTGCAGCAGCACGACGAAGCTCCGCTATTTTGGCCAGATTTGGCATCATGCCACTATTCTAAAAGAGTCCTGGAGGGGTATGAGGCCAATTCTGTCCATGTTGTTCCAAAGGACATGAATCCGCCAAACTGTCCGGAGCTGCGCCAGGTGGAGCAGTCCTGGGCAATGATGAAGCGGGAACTTCGGAAGAGCAAGAAGACAGTCACAGACGAGAAGGACATGTTAAAAAAATGGAAAAAAAACTGAGAAACTGGTACCGGATGACACTGTAAAGACTTTGATGGAGGGCATCAAGCGAAAATGCGTTCAATTTTACACTCAAGGCTCCATCGATTAACTTTTCTTTTGATTTTTGAACTAAATATATGTAAAAAACTACCCTAAAATTTTGGTTTGATTCTAAACATTATAAGAAATTTGGCATGACATTTTCGGTGTTGCAATAATTTCGTGTTCGCCCTTTACTATTTTATCATCTAGATTTATTATTATTATTATTTTATATTCTATATGTAACAGGAATGGGAGAAAGGCAAAATCTGATATGAATTGACAAAAGGTCGAATTTTCATTAGATTAGATTAGATAATAGAAAAGATTCTAATAAACGGTTCTTAGACTTATTAGCATTTTAACGTTATTGAACACAGTAAAAAAAAATAAAGTACTTTCCCCATTTAAAAAATGATGAGTGCAAATGCTAAAAGTTTTGTGATATCAATGTGGGGATTTTTGTTACTCACTATAGGCATCATAAGCTTATGGAAAAGAAAAAGTGTACATTTAATTTCCTTTGCCCATCTTACATATCTTTCTAGCAGGATAATTCAAAAATTGATCCAAATTCTCGAGAAGAAAGAAACGCTCTTAATCTTATCCTAAGGTTTATTATTCCCTCATAATCCTTAGCCTTGGCGTTGAGATTTGTTTGGTCCTCAACTTCCGAAACGTCAAATATATGGCGTTCCATAATTTCCTTTGTTTTTTTGCAGGCACTTTTCATTTTCTTCGTTGAGAGTGGCAATACATGCATTCCCACGATGCCATTGTTGAATGTATCAATGTTATATGACAAACTGACAACAATAGACTAGTAACAATAAACTCCGCTGAAGTTGATGAAGCTAGAGACGTAACGGATGGGATGGTATTGACTGTGGATTCACTTTCTATGTCTACAGGTCTCGTTGATTGCACACTTCTAGTAGAAGGCCCTTTCTCATCATTCGAAGGTACTGATTTTGGTTGGGGACGATAAAGCAGGGGGCGACACTTATTTCAGATTTGCATCGAATTATCCAATGGTATGTTATAACCCAAAGATCATAATTTTTCAGAAACGCAATCTGTCAAATTTCTAGTCTTTAAGCCACACTTCTTCGATTTGGGTAGTGGTTTACAACACTTGAAAGTATTATCCATGTTTGAAGATAAACTTGCTTGTTTAACTTAAAAAGCTATGAGAGATAAACTAAATTGATGAGGTGAAAAACTTCCCAATATATAGCACTTTGTACCTCTTCATATCAAATGTATGGCAGACTTCATTGTTTCATTGTATCGAAATTTGTTCCAGACACGGGTATAAATAAAAATTTACATGGCTGCTGTCTTCTCAATGAGAGGCTTAAAATATCCCGAAATGTTAACAGTACAGGTTCCAATCCGGGACAAAAAATCCCGGGATCTTGAAAAATTCGGGATTTCCCGAATCCCGGGATAAGATTTTTCAGCAGTCCCAAAAATCAGTCCACTGCCAAAATCAGTAACTAACACGTGGAAATCGCGCAAGAGCTACGTGATTTCCACGTAACTCCACATTCTTCGTGAAAATCACATAAATATTACGTGATTTTTCACGTACAATTCACTGGCACGTAATGTTCACCAGATTTTACTGAAGAAGATTTGGTTACGTGTTCAGGTGAAAGTTACGTGAAATTTCACGTGGAAATAACGTGTCGATTTTTATCAGTGCGGGTACACACATTTCTTACATATTTTTTGGCTTTGATCTTCACAATACATTTCAGTGTACCGTTTACGCGCATTCAATATAACCCATGCAACGCCAACATACATATTTACTGTACTACATCGATGTATACATCATTCATGAAAATGCATCATTCCTTGTGTGTTGGTTCAGTAGGCATTCGCATTTTTGCCTACACATTTAACACATACACACACGCGCGCGCGCCAATACGACGCAAGCTGTCATTTCCATTCAAAACATTGTTTTCGTTCGCTGATTACTGCTTCTGTGTTCATTGAATAATTTCGGATTGCCGTTACATCAAAAGTAAGTAGTAATACAAAATTTGTGCTAATGCAGCCTTTTATCTAATTATTTTAAAGCATGGCTGCAATTTGGAAACACTTCGATAGAATTGCGGATGACAAAGAAAAAGCACGATGTCGGAAGTGCAAGCAAATTTTGTCGTGCAAGGGCTCTTCGACCAGTGGGTTGCTCCGGCACATGAAGAACAAACACGACATGGATTCCAAACCCCCCACAAATCCTAGTGAGTCTGCTGCGAAAGTTAAATCATCCACACCGAATGTCCCAATGAAACAAGTATCGATGCTCAAGTTCGTTAAACGTCAGTCACTGGCGGAAATTGTAGCTTGGCAGCAGAGGACGGATTTTCGATCAATGCAATCACCAACAGCAAGTTCATCAGACAATCGATCGCAGATCGTGGATATTCTCTGCCAACTTCGAATACATCCGCCATGAAGCTGGTCGCCGAATACTATGGATAGACTCAGCAGCAAACGCGGGATGAAATAGTGAAGCGTATCGATAGCGGTGAACTGGTTAGTCTCACTTTGGACGAGTGGACAAGTCTAAGCAATAGGCGCTACTTAAACGTGAATGCCTTTTTCGCTGACGGATCATTCTACAACCTGGGTCTCGGCAAAATTCGTGGATCACTACCTGCTGAAAAAGTTTTGGAAATTGTCAAGGATATGGTCCGAAAATGGAAACATTGTAGCATCAACGACTGATGGAGCTCGAGTGATGACGAAGTTTGGAAGATTGTCGGATTATCTTCATCAGCAGTGTTACAACCATGCGATTCACTTGGGGTTTGCGATGTCATGTACAAGGATCAGCCACCGGTACCAATTGAAAATGAGGATTCAGATAGCGACGATTCGGATAGTGATAACTACGATGATGAAGTTGGTTCTTCGGTAAATATATTGAATGTCATGTTCATTAAAGAAAACAGCTAATTTATTTCAATTATAGACTTATAGACCACGCTATTTGGAGAGTCTCTGAAACGTATTCGAAGAGTCGTGAATTTTTCTCGAAAATCGCCTGTTAGGAATGCACTGCTTCAAGACAAAATTACGAAAATGTTACTTAAACTACTTCAACTGTGTGTGGACGTCAAAACTCGTTGGAACTCGACTGAAACGATGTTGCACTTCATTTGCGGTTTCGATTACATCGAAGAGATATTTTCCGAAATAGGCCTTTCAGGTCTTATGCTGGACAGTGATTTCGAGATTGCAAAAAAAAAAACCTTCAGGAAGCTCTTCAGCCAATCAGACTCGCTTCGGAAGCATTGGGAAGACGAGATGTTACATTGCTGTCTGCGGAAGGCAGCTTGAAATTCTTGAATTCGAAGCTTAAGAAAGGTGACTCCAAAGTTGGAAACGACCTCTTCGATGCAATCACGAAAAGAATCAACGAACGGCGCAAAAAGGAAATAATAACAGCGCTGAAGTTCCTTCAAGGTCTTCCGTTGTCAACGCAAGTGCCAGCAGAACTGGAAAGCTCATCAAAAACGCAAATGCTTAAGTTCACCAAGGAACTGGGAGTGCGATTGGTGCAAGACTGCCAAAGACAGACCGATGATGATGCTACCAAGTTGAATGCTCGATTGTCCTGTATGCATGACGATTCAGGATCGACACCATCGAGCATGCGTGAAGAACTGGAATCGGATATAAAGGAATATGCCAACCCGTCCCAGACTGATTCGGTAATAATTGATTTTTCAAAAGTAATTGCGAAAGAACTGTCACTTTTTGAGCTACATGGTAAGTTGAGCCAATCAATCAAACTAACGTCAACCGATAGCGAGCGCATCTTTTCGAACTCCGAAAATATCTGTTCTAAAAAGCGAACCTAACTGTCCGATGAAAGCATTAATAAAATTTGCTTCTTGAAGTCGTATTTTCAGAGAACGAATTCAAATTGATAAGAGCAGTTACTTGATTTGAACCATTGATTTTTTTTTATTGAATAAAACATATTCCTAACCACAAAATTGCGTTTTTAAACACATGTTCCCGGGATCTCAGGATTTTTCGGAACAAGCAACAAATTTTATCCCGAATTCCAGGACAAGCAAATTGGTCGGGAAATAGAACCTCTAGTTAACAGTTTTTTGCAAAAAAAAAATAAGTTTGATCATTTACTTCAGAGAACAGCTTGATAACAGATATAGCAGAACAGAAAGCAGCTGAGAAAGCTTTGTGTTCTATTAAATAATCTATCATACAACATACCTTTTTTTTTTTTTCCGTGGAGCATCGTTTTAGTGTGCGTGTTCAATCATTCGTAGAGCATTCTATGCCCAACGTTATGGTGAGTCTTGTTGTCAATATTCTCATGGAAGAATAACAATCAAACCTTTTCATTTGGCCTTGGTTATATGCATGCTACCCAACACACGTGAAGTGCTGTTAGCTGATCTACTTCATTTTTGGGTATAGTAGTGGAAAGCGTTAACTTGTTTGTATTTTTTGTTGATTAGAATCAGTACGATTAACATATGTACACAAACGGGGTTAATGTTTTTCGTGATATTATTGATATAGGTACATAGCAATGGCAACTTTTCCGTATTGAATTGGAAGAAAATGATCAGAATCGAAAGTTTTGTGTGTTGCTAAACGATTAACGGCAAGTGAACGAATAAATTGTGAATATCTTGTGTACTCAGTGTTCGGTATTCAGTGCATATTTACTGATTTCCATTGAAGGTCTGCTTATTGAGCTCAATATAGGTTCCGCTTCCTTATGCATTTGATTGAGGAATTTCCTGCTGCATCAGAATTAAACTTCAATTTTTTTCATGTTTTTAAAGAAAATTCAAAGGGGGGGTTAGCTCTAAAGAAATTAATATTTTATGTTTTTTTAGCAGAAATTTTAATTTTTTAGTTTCCATGTATTTAGAACACATTATGACCAACAACTTCTTCTCAGACGACATTTTGATCAGAATAATCGTTTACTTGTTATGATTTTTTGAAAAAATAAAATTCATATATTTCATAAGCCTTTTTAAAAACTAAGTCCAGGAAATTTTAGGATATTTTTATGAAAAATTTTATCTTGGGTAGAAACTTACATATGGACAAAATTTCATTAAAACTGGAAACTGTCGAGACATAATCCATATTTTTCGTAGCGTTTCTGGCTGGAAATGCTCATATGTACATTCATTTAAAATCAACACCAACAGCCCAGATGTCCCAAGTAGCACTCAAAACATATATATAAAAGTTACGTTTTCCAATCATCATTTGATCTATCCAATCATTTTTGATCTATCAAACTACCGCTTCCAGCAATTCAAATCTAGACTCAATTAGTTAACTAATTGATTAGTTAAAAATTTATTGGATGTTTTTTACTAAGGTCATGTTTGTTTACATCGAACATCTTGTCTGAATATTATGTTGTAAAAATGTAGCAATACAAGTCTTCCCTATTTCAAGAAACAAACATTATCAAAGAGTTTCAGATGCCAAAAAATCTAGCCAGTTTAGATTGAATACATGAAATATCTGGTGAAGAGTGAGGAAGGTTTAGTCTCACCATCGGTGGATTAATTCGGGTTTTTATTAGATATTCTTTACTGCTAGATGAATCAGAAGAGCAGAGAATTAATCAAAGCAGAACAACAAAAACCAACCACGATAAATATCACAGTGAAGTTTGACAGCTGTGACCATTTGGCCGTATGTTGGCATTCATGGCAACCAATAGGATTTATAATGGCTCTCAAGTAGTCATAACATCTTTCTCTAGAACAATTAAAAAATATTTACGGTCTTGTAAAGGTATTATGACCTTGTTTTAACAACCGTCTAGAGAGAGCCACTTTGAACAAATCATAGGCATAGCCAGAGGGGGGGCTGAGAGGGGGGCGTGCCCCTCCCCTAACTTTTGAATCATTTTTTTTAAATTTTTGAGTTTGTTTCAATTTTTTATAATTTAGTGTTAATGTTTGATAGATTGTCCTTTTGCCTCAATGAAAAAGCGCGAAATTGCCTCGATTTTGTGACGAGATGTAGCAAAAAGTGCATAAAGTGGACATCCATGAGATTTTTTTTTAAATAGTAATGACTCGTATCCCAGTTTCAGAGACAAGACAGCAGTTGTTTTATTCTATTCGAAGATTTTATCCGTTGCTATGAGCATGAGTAAGATAATAAACATGATTGACCACCCGAGGCTGCTACTCCGTTGTTGCCAGATAAGCTGCAATTACACAGAGAACTGGGAATCGCTTGGGAATAGCATACATTACTAATGTTATTATGCAGAGAGTAAACACACAAGAGAATTTAGAAAATCTTAACTTCTATGATCCATCTCGCTTCCTTAGAAATAGACAATTATTTTACATAAACAGTCAAAAAACAATGCAAAGAATGAGCCTTTAAATAGGATGATGTCGTGTTATAATAAGTATTGCGATTTAGTAGATGTGACAATGAATAAAAAAGAGCTTAGGAAAATTTTCTTTTCACGGTTAGGGTAAATTAAGATACAACGAATGAGACTTTATGTACTATTAGGTAACTGGTCTACAAAAGATTGACGCAAAAAAAAAAATCTGAAAAAACAACTGGTGATCTCAAACTAATGCAATAACCAGCGCCTGCATCGCCCGAATGCAGGTCAAATAAGGGAAGGAAACTTCATAAGAAGGAAAACACCAACGCGATCCTACGTTAAACTTGCGGTTATATAATAGATACAACCCACCTCTGTTTTTTTCAAATATTGCTACCTAATATCTGATTTGAACCTAGTGCTATTGGAGCCAATTACAAAATTTGGTAGTGGTTTACTTGCTCCAGGATATGGTGGAGCGGTCATCATGGTAAACCAATATTATGGATCACAACTAATTGAGATCCCACCACCGGACCACCCGGTGAGCCCCCACATCTCACCAGGAAGCATTTTTGTTGTTTATTTTTCTGTGCTCACTCGATTACTCACATCGCCGAATTATAGATAACCGAAACAATACGAAACGCGCCATATAACAAAATAGTGCGTTAAAAAGCATCGACAAAACCTTCCACAGCCGATGCTCGAAGCATTTTTTTTTTGTAAAATTTCATTTTTTACAACTGTACCTAGAAGCTTTTTAAGTACAATCTATTCGAATCCATTTAATATTGCGATTAAGGGATTTGGTAGTGCGTAAGTAAGAGTGCGTAGATGCATTTCGTGAATTTCTATTGATGTCTAGGCTCATTGGTTAAGCATCAACCGGGGGAGACTTGATCCTATACTCAATGATATCATTATCTCCAATCCGCTCAATTAATCGCTTTGTTTTGTGATACATTGGATGGATTAAGGAGTGTATCGAATATAAGCTATCCACATACATTTGCGTTGTACGCATGTATTTGTGATGGTTTTTTATGCTCTGAACACTGCATGCTGTGCGTTTAACTGTCAGTTTTCTTTTTTTTAATTGTTTTTGCGGTTCAAATTCTGCGTTTTCAAAATGTCGCGTATTGAAAAGAAAGTAAAAATTAAGGTTCTGCACACATGGCTAAGTGAGAAGGGTATTACTATGCGAACATTGGCGAAGCGGTTTGGAATTCATCATGCAAGTGTTAAAACCATCATTAATATGTTTGGGGAACACTATTCTTTGGATGAACTACCAGGAAGAGGCAGAAAACCCGGTTCTTCCAACCCGAAACTGGAGCAGAAAGTGGTATCTCTAATCATGAAGAACAAATCAATAACTAGGAATTAGAAGAAGAATTAGTATCTTCCATTTAATTCCAACTACCTTTGCTTATCTTCGACAGATACGCGTATTTCGTCTACAGTATGCAGACTTCTTCCAGTGTGTCGTACTAATAACTCCGAGTTATTAGTACGAGACACTGAAGAAATCTGCACATTGAACGAAATACGCGTATCTGTCGAAGATAACAAAGGTAGTTGGAATTAAATGGAAGATACTAATTCTTCTTCTAATTTCTAGTTACAGGTATTCCACTAAACAGCTCAAACCCTCTAGGATTCAACAAATCAATGTCAATACGTGATTTGGCCAAAAAAGCAGGAACGAGTGTCGGAATGATCCAGCGTATCAAGAGGTGAAACCACCTGAAGACCTACAAGAAGCAGAAAATCTCGAAACAAAGTGCAGAACAGAAGAAGCGAGCAGCAACAAGGGCCTGGAAATTGTATTCGCGTCTTTTGTAGCGTCCGGATGCATGCGTTTTGATGGACGATGAGACCTATGTAAAGGAGGACTCAAAAGCCCTTCCAGGTCCACAATACTTTACTGCCGTCGTTGGGGAGGATGTGAGCGATGCGGACAGGTCGATTCAAGTGGAGAAATTCGTTCGAAAGGTACTGGTATGGCAAGCAATATGTTCCTGTGGTTTGAAGTCCACCATTTTTTACACTACCGGAACTATAAATGCGGAAATCTATCGATTTGAGTGTCTCCAGAAGAGATTGTTGCCTTTATATAAGAAGCATAGTACACCTCCAATGTTTTGGCCGGATTTAGCGTCGGCTCACTGTGCCAAAAGCACTCTCAATTGGCTTGCGGAAAAGGGTATAGATTTCGTTGAGAAAAATATCAATCCACCAAATTGCCCTCAGCTTTGACCCATCAAACGTTACTGGGCAATCGTGAAGAGGGTCTTCAAGAAGACTGGTAAGGCAGCTGGGAACATGCAGGAGTTCGATAAAATTTGGGCTCAAGCGTCCAAAATATGCGATGCAACACTTGTCCGGAACTTGATGAAGAGCAATCGATCCAAAGTTCGAGTTCTCTCTTTATCTCTCTAAAAAAATATCTTGCCCTACCCTGGCTACACCTATGGTACAAATAGTGGCTTTAAAGAAAATGTAGGATGTGTTGGTAGACAAAACAGCTTTAAATGTAGTTTTATCAACAAAACCGAAAGGAGTGCCATACGGCTGGAATAAAACTAAAAAAATTACTTGGGAAGACCTGTAAAATAGGAACGAAACAATTTCAAGAGAGTTCAATTAACTCTAAGCCTTTGTAGCTTTGCGATAAAACTCGAGTTTTTGAGCATGTTTAAAGCTACTGACAAGTCTCCATAGATGACGTCTGTCTTTGCGGTGAAATTATTCCGGGACATGCCCCTTTTTTATGTTTGAAACGTCATACCTTTTCAGTAAAACCATTAACTACGATACCACGCAATAGAATAATCCATATAACAAGAATAGTCTGAACGTGGCCTACACAATATTGGAAAGGACTTCACATTTCATAGAGTATCAGGTGATCGAAAACTTCGATTGCCTTTCTGTCAAATCCCATCAAAACAAATGAACTGTGTTTGACTTTATGGTATCATGATCAACCGCATCGGCTTATTTTCCCATATTCAAACACCATCAACCTTTATACATCCGTCGTCGTCGTCGTCGTCGTCGTCGTCGTCTTAACTGTTTCACTTTAAATCGAGCCCAATCAGATAACGTTCCAATATTACAATGAGCTGTCACAGATTTCCCATTATGGTGCATGGAAGAATCTTCGTTTCCCGCAGATTTATTCGAATCGCATTGAAGAGGGTGACCGGGAAACACACAATCTTGAACTTCAAATCCTATTAGACACCGCATAGTTAGTGCACCACCAAGTCAGGCAAAAGGAGTCATCACAGGAATATGCATCATTGTCAACGATCGAACGTTTTGATGCACTTTTTCTCCGATGCTTTGTTTCCGCCGTCGATTGTTGTGGCTTATTGGACCGGCTCGATGCAACTGTGCTGCGCTCAACGTTGAACCTGCAGCGCTCAAATTCGCAGCTTGGCAAAATAAAAACAAGAAGAACACTCTCCCTCTCCGCTGCCGACCGATGGATCGATGCATACGATTGATCTCTCACCTGTTTCTCGGGCAAAGAGGATTTGGTCTCGTGCCTCTCGGTTCAGGGGGAGTTTGTACGGTTTTTTTTGCGGGCAACTTGGTAGGTTGCTGTTGAAAAGGGTTGTAGTCGTCAGAGCCTATTTTTAATGCACAAACCCGTAGAAATGATTTTCAGTTTACCTAAGAATGAAATAAAGAATCAATAGACATTATTTCCCATAGAAATGATAGAACTACTTGCATCATGATGTAATATTCGAAATCAATGTTGACGATTTGAGAACCATTTTCCACCGACATACAACCCTGCATCATCGTTAAGAATTTAAGTGACCTACCGTTCGAAATTCGCCTCTCGTGCCGGCTCATGGCATCCTTCTGCTCAACGCGGGGGGGGTTCTGATGATTGCGGTGTCGGCGCCTAGGCAACGAGCCGCGTGGTGTGGGGGTGAGCACATGCTGTGTGAGTTCCCCAGCTGATTCGAAAGAATGAAGGGGTTACCCAGTGAACAACACCACCATCAAGAACGTGATATCAATTTGATTTGAGGTGGTTAAACTAAGTAGCAGTGTGAGGGGGTGCTGCCTGCTGATGACGTTGCCACTGGCTGCACTGCTCGAGAGTCTGCTTCGGCTTGGATGCTGATGTTGCTGGATTGGATTGGAGTAAGAAACGTGCAAGGCAGGGAAAAAAAAGTGAAACAATCCTACAAACGAATAAACTGTGGCGGCGGGCCACAGTGCTTCGAGAACTTTGGGAGATGATGATGATGCTATATAAAGCAAATGTTTATGTTGAAGGAGTACATTCCGAATTGTGCCTTCATTTGTGTAACCAAGTGTCATCCAGCGCCCAGTCCGTGACTGAGGGCTCGTATTGTCGAACAAGTGAACGAAAGTGTCCGATCTTAATAAGGATAATCAAGGACTGTGGCAATATTTGTGATAAGCGTTAACGGAATCGTAGCCAGAATGAAAATCGTAAGTGATAGTGAATGATTAAAGACATGCTGTCTGCATGGTGAACTGTTTTATATTGAACAAAAGTTATGCTTGGGGATCATGTGTGACAAGAAAAAAAAATTGTGACACTTTAAATATAGTTGAAAAGGTGTGGAACAATATTTTGTCAATGCAAAATGAGGTTGAAGCTTGATTTTAATAACTAAGTTTCTGGAGACTCGTATTTGAAAATAAAAAACGTTTGAATAAATAATTGGATGCTATTTATGCTTCACCAGTGAATGGTTAAAAATCATATTTATTAAAATTGAGTTACTATTGAGTAACACAATAAGAGAATTCAAAATAGTAGATCTAACTCAGTGCGAATGAAGAAGTTAGCAACGTTCATCACACTCTATTTTCATCATACAGGTTGAAGCTGTCACAAACAGACTGAAATACATCGCCTACATTTTATTTTTAAATCCTTTTAAATTCTTGAGAGACAAATAAAATTGTTTGCAGATTTTGAAAAGTTTCAAAAGTAAATTTTAATCTCGCTAACTTTTTTCAGTAAGATTCTATATAAAACTGATTGGTGATTGTCAATTTTTCCTTTCTTAAATTATACATACATTGTTTTCAAATTTCTTACACGTTTATTATTGAACTTTTATTTATATTCTTATTTGTCGTTAATCAAGGCACAAGTGTACTGATATCTACGTTACTCAGTTACAGTTACATATCACATAAATAAATACGACGAAAGATTAACCAGCCTAGGAGTGAAAAACCAAGAAATAAAAAAAAACAATACTTGTAATAAATACATTTTGATTTGAATGAGTATTTTGATAACAATTTTTAAGAATCAATACGAAACGATACCAATTACGTCAGAGACCATTGCAAATTTTCGACTCTCTTTTGATATATGGATGCATATGAGCATATAACTCGCTTTACAACAAGCGAAAAAATTGTAAAAAATGAAAATTGTGTTTGAATTGTATGTCTTCGTTCTTCGCGTGTGACTGAAATAGGTGACCTGACTACGCTACAATACTCTAGTATTGACCTCACAAACGGAACACATTATGTTTAAATTGTTTACGAGTCATGAGAGTTGTGACTAAATCGTTTCATATACACAAGCATGCCATATGCTTCACTAATTATTGTATTATAGTGGGCAAAGAATGTTAGTTTCTTATAAAAGATGACAACTAAATCTTTCATTTTGACTTATCTTATTTCTCATAGAGATTGTATAGTCTGATGTATTTCACTTCCTACTAAATTATACAGAGTAACACCTTTGGACGATTAGCTGCAGAAGACATTATTTATACCAAATACCAAATATTAAAAAAAACGTTATTCTGAATAGCCTTATATCTTTTTTATTTATTTTTTGATATTGTTGGCTATAATGAGAAATCTCACGTTTCTTTTTAATATGAGAACATCCTTTGCAAATAGCAAAAAAAAAGCCCAAGAAGTCTTTGGTGGCCTCCTGAAGTAACTCGAATAAGATTCAAAGTCTTTCCTTCATATATGACTATTCGTTGTCGTTCAGTGAGACAAGACTCGAGTCATTGTTGAAAGTCAAGCTCAGTCCCCATTTTTTTGAAGTTTGAATAAACGAATGGGTATGTCAATACGATCAAATGCCTTGCTGAAATCTGTCTATAAAGCTTCACCATGGTTTTTGTTGTCCATTGCAACCAATAATAAGTTGATGAATTTGGGTGAGTTTTTATTATTTGAGCGTGTTTAGAAGAACCAATTTTCCATGATTCTATTATTAATTGGACAAAAGTTTTTCTTTGATTGTCACGTCAAAATGTTTTGAAATTAAGAATCTTATAGAAATTCAACAATATTTTCGTTTGTCAGATTTGTTTGCCTATTTTAAAAATACAAAAAAAAAGATAGAAACTTTTCCACAAATAAGGACAAATGTCAAATTTGAGCGATATATTGACATATGAAAACAAGAGAGTTATATACTCTGATGCTAAGTTTATCATAAAATTGGCTGGAATCTTAATAGGTCCCGAATTTTCTGGGACATTTTATTTGCAGTGTTTCTCTTATGTTTTCTATATATATGTATGATTTAAACAAATATTTCACTAATTTCAGGAGAAAAATCAAAACTTTAGCGATTACAATCTGCTTCAGAAAAAGTGATAACATATATATATATATATATATATATATATATATATATATATATATATATATATATATATATATATATATATATATATATGAAAAAAGGAAAGCGAACTGTCAAAATTTCACAATAAATGGTAGTCTTACTCTTAATCAAAAAATTTTAAACCAATATTTTGTTTTATTTTGTCATTAGGGTGGGCATTTCTGCGTTAGGGCGGGCTGAAAATTGACATTTTTTTTTGTTAACAAAATCCTTTTTTCAAAAATTCATAACTTTTAGAAGTTTACACTATAACATATTTTTTTTTAAAGACCGTGCGTAGCGTAGTTGCTACTCCGTTACCGATCAGAACTAGTGTAATTGCAAAGAGAACCACATAGATGGAGCTTGGGAGTAGCTTTGCCACGTCCTCACGGTCTTTGGGGAGGGGGAAGGATGATTAGTTTGACAATCGTTTGTTGGAGACCGTGTTTGCCTCTGCGTCTCCACAATTGTCAAGGGAAGGATAGTTTTTGTGTTAGTGAGGAAGGTTATTCTTAGATCATGGATTCACTGTGGTAAGTGATGCAATCAATGAAAACTGTTTTGTATTTTAAATCTAGTGGTGATAGAAAGAGGCAAGTGAAAAATGATAAGGAAGGGGGACGGGGCCTGGGATTGAACTCCCGACCATCTACTCAGTAAGCAGAACGGATACCCACTGAGCTATCCAGCCACGTCAGAAGTTTAAATTATAACATATTAACATAAAAGTATACAACGCATCTGTTAAAAAAAATTACGTTTGAGCTACATTTTTCCATTATTCAAAGTTTCTTGCCAACGAGGCGCCATCCCATCAATCTAAAGTGAATTTTATAAGTTCATTTAGCTTTTTGAGAGCTTCGAGATAAACCACGTGTTCTAGTTTTTGGGATTTTCAAACCCTTCCCAAAATGACAACGTGGTTTATGGACGGTCTGCAATGACATCGCTCAATAAATAATGTGTTGGTAAGGTAGCAGTATTTACAACTATAAGAACTGCTGTTATACAATTTTATCCGTTTATAAGCGGCATGTTTACATAGGCTTTCTTTATTTTAGCTAGTAGACATCCTACACACCCTCATAGCACACAGGGCAAACTTGTACTTCACTCGAATATTTGATTTCAAATCCATAACTAGTTAGGTATAATTCTGCAGAACCAAATGTGCACGTACCAATTTCAGCCGTACCGCAATTGCTTAACCCGATGAATTGTAAGATATAGTTCTTCAACACCAAGTTAGATATAATTCTGCTGTAACACAAAGCATGGAGTAATTGAATTGAAAAATAAACCAGTGAAAGCAAGAACATTGCGGTTCGTCCATAAGCCCCGTGGTCTTTTTGGAAGAGGGAAGGGGAAGGAAGTTGATCAGAACACATGCTCCATATGAATTTAACACAAAAGAAGAACAAAGAACCCCCAAAAGAGGGCGGAGGGAAAGTTTCAACAAAGTCAAAGAATTGTTTTGAATTTTATATCCAAATTGGGTTTCGAGTTGCGCTCAACGAAAGCTAAATAGCTTGATTTAGCTGGTCGCAAATATTCAAATTGTTTACCAAGTTCTTGTTGCTACTATTCATATTATAAGCTTTATGTACTTTTTGTTTGTGGTTGCTTTGAATCACATTGTTACCATATTCTTTTCAAGTATTCATGTAGGACTAGCTCCTTCATTCAGCCTATGTAACAAATAAGTCTGGCTCGTTTCTTTGATCTATGCACTGTTGTGTGGGACTTTTCAAATTTGTTTCCAAAATCTCTGATGGAAAGGTTGGGATTGCGTTCGAAAATACTGGGCACTGTTCTTGCGGTCGCTCGGCTTTCTAGATCCAGTTTCCTTCTGATCCCGACTTCTTGGCCGTCGTCAAACATTCTCCGAACACTTTCATAACATATTACGGGTGATTTGACTATACTAAGTTATTTAGCCAAGACTGCGAGGGAATAATTTGGATTTTGCTTATGCGCGTGCAAAATTTTGTTACGCTGCTCTTTTTACTTCGGCGCCATTTTGGCAACTAAATAGAAAAATGCCAATACTAGATAAACTTAACATTTCGTACGCATACACCTACAACTTGAGAGGTGTTCAAGTTTTCTTTAATGCACGATTAAAAAAACTACCAAATTTTGACCGTTCCATCCTTTATCCCAGATCTAGCCACTCTTCTCCACTTAGACATTTCAACCTTCTCGTGGCACTTATAGGGGGTTGTGGAGTTCTCTACATCTACAGGGTTGGTCCAGTTAAGTGAAGTAAACATAAAACGTCTTTGCCTTGAATTGAAAGAAACATTGTTCCTGGGGTTTCTAACTACCATATTAAAGAATAAGAGTTGAATACGGTCACCTTTCGATACAATGATTGCCTTGAGTTGCGAGAAAGTAAATTGCTTTGCATTTCTCTATATCCATTGATCTGGGGTTCTTGAACGTTTCTTGCATAATGCATCAATTGATGGAATTGTATCAGACCTGCGTAAATTTTGCTGAATGTGAAAGGGCAGAATCCTGTTTTAAAACACATTTTCTGCTTCCAAAATTGGTTTCAGTATGTTTCCTCAAATGTCCTTTCAGAACATAGTTGAGGCAGAAATCGGCATTGGTTGTAATACCCTATTCTATGAAAAGTAGAGAAAGACGACTTTCCGAAGATATTGCTCCCTAAACCACAATGGATGTGTGATTTTTAAATCGTAAAACTGCTTGACCTGATGACGGGATACCAGATCGATGCTTGATTGAGAAAGTATTGATAGTTCCGTTACAGCACGGTAGGCTGTGGAATTGAAAGATGCAAGTTGAAAACGAGCGGAGGGCATTTAAACGGTAGTATGTGATCCAGCGCACATATTTTTTTTTACCAAGCTACAGTTTTTTTCTCTCTATTTTGAACCTGAACCTCTGCAAACAGAATATGATTTATATTAGTATAACCCGTATCTTTTGTTCAGTGCATGTTGAGTTACTTCATGTTGAGAAATGATTTTCCGCTATTCAAACTCTTTGAAGAGTGAGAGCATTTTTCAAAGGCACACTTCTTTGGAATTATTGCAAAAGAATACAAACATTGACTCCGATACTGACCATGCATCAAAACCCTAGTCATAACAAACATCAACTTCAATTAGAAAATGAGAATTCACATAAATGACGGCTAACCATGTTTTTCTAATGCCAAGTTCATCCTCGGAGGCTCAATCCGAGTATTTTCACTTTTCACAAAACATAAAATGTAATAAGGTATAATATATGTTCCTTTTGAAAACAAATATGTTCCCTAGTTTGAATAAATTCGAACTAGAGTTCGGTGGTAGATCTGATAACCCGTAACGCACCACAAAAACAAGATATACTAGCATTGCGGATCGTCTCTTACCTTGCAAATGCAACTGTAAAATTTGTTTGAAGTTGAATTTCATCCGAGCACCAACTTAAAACAAAAACTAAACGTTAAACTTTTACAGAACTAGTTGTCATTTTATACAAATAAAAGTTTAAGAAACCAGGCGCCAGGTGGCATTAGTATGTGTAGAGACACTTCTTCACTGAAATACAAAGATGCTTCAGTTATTTGGGTCAATCCTGTAGCAGAAGTTAGTCTTGAACTATCGATCTTTCCCATCCCCATCAGTTGCAAAAACATGACCCGGACAGTTCTAGATCAATTTGAGCGTTCCACCGATTTAATTAGTGATTAACCTCAAAATACTGCTTCTATCTAGAGCTTGTTCCAAACTGGTCAATGCGAAAAGACGAACATGCGGTAAAAACATTGAACTTTCACTTATTGCTGCTGGATACCTGTCGGAAACTGTGAGTTGCCCTCGTCTTAAGGACAAGGGCGGAGAAAATCTTCATCCATTAAAATTTTTACAATTTCATTTGGCACTATTCCTTTTCGATGCCGAGAACCAACCTACGAGAGTAATTTGCACATATTTATTCCAATTTTGTGCCCCTGAAAGTGGTAAATAAAAAACTTCCGTCAATTAAATCATTAGTCGCGGTTGATTTTCTCTTTTACTTTCAACCGAATTCGTACTCATCATCTGATAATGGTCCCTGTCAATCACAAAGCAAACGATTTCAATTCTCAATTATTCTATTATCTTGTTATGCTTGAGCTCCTATTCTTCTTTGATCTTGTTTGACAAATTCAAGCGAATTCAAAAAATGCGAATGATCGCCAATGACGCCAGGTATAAACGGTAATTAACGCATTGCAAACAAAGTTATTGGCAATAGAATTGTGAGAAAATAGCAAATAAATATGGGGCTGAATTGGGGCGAATTCGGCTAAAATAATCGCATGCCATGAATACTATCCAAATTATGCCAAATTTGCAAAATGAACAGTTAATTGCAAATTTCTTTAGTTTTTTAGAAGTCTTGCCTCCTCAATCTGTGTCGCTTCCAGAAAACTATGCACTTATTAATTAAAGCTGAACAATGTATTAGGTCCTTAGTATCATATAGTGGCTCTCATTGTCGACATTCTCTTTCGTTGAAAGTTAGTCTAATAACCAATTTGCTGACGTGTTTGGCGTATTGGATCTGCTCCGAATACGGGTACCGGAAGGTCTTTTTCGTTCGCACACCTGCCATACGATTGTGTACAGATCTCCTTGGCCGTCACTTTGTTGGCCGCAGAACGCCAGTTTGCCTTGAACTGTTGCTCGCTCACTTAACAGCGTTTTGAGTCTTCTTGAGGTCCGCTTGACGATGGCCCAATATTGTTCGATTGGGTGGAGCTCTGGCGTGTTGGGAGGGTTCGCTCAGATGAATTTCCTAGTTGACGGTTTCGGTCGCAATGTAAACGTTGCTCTTCAAGGCACGGGTACAGATGGCCTGCCACACCTCTTTTAAGTTTAATGTGCTTGAAAATATCTGCCACCTTTCCCCGTCTGGTTGCCCTATAAAATTCCTGTCCAGAAAGCTGTTTGAAGTCTGCCTTGACGTAAATTTCATCGTCCTGTACCACGCAATCAAACTTCATCAACATCGTCCTGTACAACTTTCGCGATCGTGCTTTGGCCGACGTGTTCTGTTTATCGTCACGATATGGAGTCACCACTTTCTTGTAAGTCGACAGTCCAGCTCGTTTTTAAGCGCTATCCACGGTTGAAGGTGTCACTCCTAGCTACTTTGCGACATCTCGGACGGAGAGGTTTGGGGTTCCGCTCAAAACAGCGGGCAACTCTTTTTGTCGTCGCTGTGGCCTCCGGCTTTCGATTTTCCTCCGATCCAGCTTTCCTGGCTGTAGACAAACATTCACCGAATACTTTTAATACGTTGGTAACAGTTGCCACATTCAACAATTTGCTACACGCACACATCTTCAAAATGAGGGCTGTGTGACATTTTTTAATGCACGATGAAAGGAAATGCGTCAAATTTAATTCGACCAAATTTTGATCGAAACATCCTTTAAGCTTTCCGATTTACAAAATTTGACTAGTAGTCAAGTAATTGAACCCATAACCTCAACGTTCAACGTTCGAATCGAATCAAAACGTCCGAATCATAATGCAATCTTAAAGTAGTGGTAGTGGCATTGATTACATTTTTATAAAAAATAATGAAAATGTACCTTGAAGGTGTAGCGAGATTTTGCGCTACCTTCTTCGCGGTAAATTGGCTTACCTTAGCTTAGCTTGACTGAATGCACGTATCAATGGTTGCTACTCCGTGATGGATCAGAATATGGAAATTCCACAATGAATCAACTAAATGGGGTTGGGAGTAACCGACCATTCTCACTGTACACGTTTCAGTGACTCAATTTCTTTAATAATCAATAACGGCGCCGGCCACGTCTTTGCAATCAGTTGGGAATAGGGAAGGAAACTTAGTGTGATTTTTGTTTTGTTTAGGGACCGTGTTTACCTCTGCATCCCCACAAAGGTCACCAGCAGGAGGTTTTTCTGTGTTAGTAAGGTAGGGCTCGATGGATCAGGATTGATAAGTAATAAGGATCAGGACCGTGTTTACCTCCGCATCCCCACAGAGGTCACAGGAAGGAGGTTTTTCTATGTTACTAGGGTAAGGCTCGATGGATCAGGATTCACCTTGATAAGTGGTGTGATCATATTATATAGTTCATTATTTCAGGGGGCGAAAAGGATAACAATTACCTGTTTGGCTCCGCGTTATTAAGAGCACTTACCACCTCTTCATTATCTAAAAATCCTTTGCGGGGTTCGACTGGTTGGCGCTCTGCTTCTTGCAAAGTATCAAAATAATACCAAGGTATCGAACCCATCAACATCGTCATTACCTCTTCGTTACCTCCAGAAAATCCACCTGCTCCGGCGAATGTTTGATCAAAATTTCCTCCACCATAGCCATTTTTGGCTCAACCGACTTTCACCTGTCTCGTCTTTTGGCATTTCTACAGGATTCGGGAAAATCTTTTCGAATACTTTGGATACCCGGAATCTTTTAAACACCAATGTTCGGGAAACTTCTCGTAGTAAGCCAGTTCCATTACCGACATGGGATTGCTGTAGATACAGTTCCAGTTAAGGGTCAAACTTGAATTACTTCGATAATAATTGTTTTGTAATATCGGAAAACACAGCGGAAAAAAATGCACGTCAAACTTGCTTCCTTGATTTTTTACGGTAATTTGAATAGCTTAGCTTAGCTTAGCTTAGCTCAGCTTGACTGACTGCACGTATCGATGGATTTTGCTACTCCGTGATTGATCAGAATCAGTGAAATTGCACAATGAATCAACTGAATGGGGCTGGGAGTAACTGACCATTCTCACTGTGCACGTTTCAGTGGCTCAATTTCTTTAATAATCGACAGCGGTTGCCGGCCACGTCCTTGCAATCAGTTGGGAATAGGGAAGGAAAGTTAGTGTGACCTTGGCTGATTGGGGACCGTGTTTACCTCTGCATCCCCACAAAGGTCACAGGGAAGGAGGTTTTTCTATGTTAGTAGGGTAGGGCTCGATGGATCAGGTTCACTGCGATGAGTGATATGATCTGTATATATATATATTATGCATTATAAAATTAAATGAACATTCACACACACATACACATGTATACGTACACAAACATACACATACACTCGGCAGCCGCAAAAAAGCCAGAGCAAAACCCTGCCCCAAAAACCACGTTGTTCAACCTCCAGTCTCCCCGCAAACCATCAATACTTCCAAACGTAAAATCTGGCAATAAAACACAGAAAACAATGTGGACAAAACTTGAACTACCTCCGGCCAAAGTGGTCCGCCGACCACCAGCTGGCGTCAAAGGTTGACACACCAACACGAGAACCCCCCCCCCTCACCCGATGCGGAGCCCCGCCGAAACATCGGTGCAAAAAAAGCCGAATTCATCTTATTAATACGACGTGATTTGTTACGCGTGAAATGTCCCAAACAACTAGTGCTGTAACCCACGAAAAACTTTGAAAAATATGGCATTCAGTATGAATTGGTTTGGCCAGAAAACTACGTATACAGTGTTATACAGTATTATTAATAAATTCACCTCGGCTTCCTTCCCGCACCGACACCTCAGCAAGGTCAGCACCGGCTGAAAAGGACGCCCACGCTGGTACGCCAACCACGACGCAGCTGCAGCGCGCAAACCACCCTATGGAAACAGTTCAAGTCCCGCCACACAATCCTCTCCACCGCTACAAGCCCTGAAGAAACCTTCAATGTACCATCCAGCCCCTCACAGAAACTCGGACCTGAAATCTTCACGTCCAAAAATGACTCCCTCACATGCCACGACAACCCCAAATCTATAAACCCTATCAACATGAAACCCTGATCAAACCAGGTTCACCATTTTGCATAACGTTGTCAAACCTTCATCCAAAAACACTGACAATCAACAAAGCTACAGGAGGCCGAACATGGAGTCTTCCGCCAACAAAACCCGCTCGGCTCTCCCATGCCACCGAGTGTACATACACATACATATACATACATATCGAAACAAAAAAATATTGGAATGGGACACAAAAGGAGAAAATGGAAGAGCTCACCGGGTTTCCAGAACATTCCATTGCTGTGGTTGTAACATCGAGCAACCAGAGCAGGTCCGCGTACCCTCCAGATAACATTCTGTTCTTAAGAGATGGTGGACCATGAACGCTCACGGCCATTAACCAAACATCTCCGAGTGACGCGGGTGAACTGAGCTCCTCCTGTCGCCTCAAGGCTGTATGTTCAGGGTTCCGTCTACACCAGGGACACTTTGTTTTTACACCAGTTGAAAGCCTCGTGTTGGACCGCAATCAACTCTTTAGTGACCGAATCATTATCAAGATGAAAAGTTCAACACTACACAATAATTTCCACTAACTATCTAATTTTCTCGAAAATTCAAAAATTCATTAATTTTTTACGGTAATTTGAATAACCGAAAAAGTTCGAATCAAAAGATGTATCGAAATACGGCAACCAAGCGTATAATTGCTTAGTGACTGAAAAAAAAAACAGTCTTCCTGTTCCCATCCATGAAAATGTTAGTCTATAAAATTGTCAATATTGTCAATTGCGTTTTTCGACAACTAATTTTCATTCCAAAAACAACAAATAAATTAGTAAAATATAAAAGAACTCACCCGGATAAGGCCACAATCAGCAAACGTGTACCAATCGGTTTGTTCTCAAAATACATTTTCACCTGATTTTAGTTCTATTTAAATAATGTTTAGATATGACTCTGTGATCATAAACAAATCATCCACTATCACACGCGACTATTAGTATTGAGATTCTTATGTAGATAAATTTCATAACACAAAAAATACGGAAAGAGCAAGACAGTAACTGCCAAAGCCCAACCGTTCGTGATCAGAGCTTACTGCGATCCTCCGCATACCTTCTTAGCGGTAAATTGTGAATTAAGAGTTCCCAGTCAAGTAGATAAAAGGTTCCAGTTCTACTGTTCTACCATCATGGATTCAAGGATACATGAACCTTGAACTTTCTTTTTCTGTTTAACCTGATTTTGAGTTAACAATGCAGGTATCAAGGCTCTCAATAAATGTTCAAACCTTAATCCAACAGTCTCCCTCAACTCCGATGACCGTTGACATTGAAACTGTCAACGATTGACATCGACTGGCTCGATTGAATGATGCGCTCTGTGCAACAAAGTTGCACACCTGCCATCTGCCTCCTGCATACAAGGAGCCTCTCAATCAAATGGGGACATGGCTAGGGCACAGCGGAATGGTAGCCAAAATCATAAGGAGTACAGTATAAATTGAATCACGATCACATTTGCCAACTGCGGTGGATGCACCAGGTCATACTTCCACGCCTTAGCTAGCTCCAGTCTGGATGCCGCGAAAAGTGACTGGGTAAGCCGCTGCTGGCAGAACGTGCCAGTTTCCCGCGCTCTCTTGTTGAACTCGACTAGACAAGGGAACATGTGTGTACTCCGTTCGTTCAACAAACCAATTGTGAACGTCGCCGACGGTGATGATGACGTCCACGTGACTCCAAGTACACACACAACAGCATCGTTCCGCCAAGATTCTAAGCATAATTATTCGTTCGTTTTGACATTTATCGGGCAAGCTTGCAATGCGCTGAGCGGTGCGGTGCAGTGTCGTGTTCGTTCTGGGGCACCAAAATGCATTTTCGTGCTGCGATTGGCCTTTTGGCGGCAACAGTGACGATTGTTGGGCGGTGAAATATTTTAACAAAATTCACACATTGCGGTAATTCTGAGATGAAGCCACAGCAGATAGTGATCGTGCTGATTTTAGAAGTGGGGCATCAACCAAAAAGTCGTTAAGCCACAGGCAAATCGCGAGCCAGCTTATTAAGCAGATCGGCAGAGATGTAAATCCTCGATGGTGCCATGAAATTAACTGTTCAGTAATTGATATTGGCGTTGATATTATAATGGGCAATTAGCGTGCATTTTACGAGATGGAATAAATTGTGGTACTCTGTTCGGCATGAGTTTGCAGCCAGAAGAGGATTTTACGAGGCGATTGATGATACAGAAGATTTCGCGATCGACTGTATTTTCAAACATGAAACAATCGTTGTGAAACGGTTACTCTACCGCCAATAATGTCTTCTGATTTGTGTGATTGATACGGCTCATTATAAAATTGAGTGATTGGATTCTTGCAAACACTTTTACTGCAGCTTGTGGGTGCTTTGGCTCTGTGAACTAACCGTAGTCAATTGAAGGGTTATCGCTGACATAGATTGTTTGAAGCACGTTCAATTGAGTGGAGGTGACGAAACGTTGCATTGTAGTTGTTGGTCTGATGTTGGATTTACCAAAACAAATCAAAGTCAGACGACCATAGATAAGAAGTTTGACGCATTGGGATAAAATTGAGCAAAAAAGTGATTTCCTTATTCTATTATTTCATTAGCTCAATGTTTATCTACTTTTGGTCATATTGGATTGCTTTTAGGTCACTGCTTATACTGTCTCTGGATTCTCATCCAGGCATTGAAGCTGGTGGAAACTACAGTTGCTCGTTTCTTCAGATCCGCACAGCGCACGGTATTTTAAATTTAACGCACATTTCGGCAGACATTTGTTTACAGTAGTATCATAGAGTATCGCTATAATCAAATATGAAATTTGCAACGATATCAGCAAACAATCTTAAACGAGGGGTAGCAAAGACATTGCCTACTTATCCGCTAACTTCATAACATTCAGTTCTCAAGTACTTTTTCAAATGGATGTGAGTAACATTTGGATGAAAATGACAAAATCAGCATTGAACTTTTTTGAGTTTATTTTTATTCCTATTTGAAAACCGTACCTGTTCATATATTACATCCCTGTGCTTCAAATTTACACTAGGAGTGAAAATTCAAGTTTCATTTAGAAAAATGTTTCTTACAACGGTTTGCAATAGAAAAAGACAATAAATCAAGTCATATGATAGATGGCATGTTACTTGCGTCAAAATGATACATCATTCTGCGAATGACAATGTTGATACGTCTACATGTTACGTCAAGTTGTAATATTTCACACAGATACGTCGAACTTATCAAAACGACGTATTATTTTTTTTCTGCAACTTAACGTTGTAAAAATATCTTTATTTAAAAATCCATTTTTACTAAAAAAATCTGAATTTTCAACCTTGTGGTATAAAGACTTTTACAAACGCGTCATTTAAACATTTAACGGATATAATAATGATTTGCAAGCTACTTTTCAACACAAGCGGCGTATCTACATTATACCCAAAAAGTGCAAAAGTGTTTTAACACCATTTTGTAAAAAGTTAATTGATACTTTCAGAAATAATCCATCAACAAGTTCAACAAGTATGGGAATATCACATGATTTTTTTATAACATGCCATGAATAACGCGTTTGTTTACATTTTGTGACTAACGTCCTTTTGAAAAAGTACTCGAGAAATGTTGGAAAGCATCAGCATCAGCAAGTCGATTTCCAAATAACTAAAATTCAAACAAGTTAATTAGCAGTAGAATTTCCATCCACAATGTAAAAGGACAATAAGGATACGGGTTTCGTTCAAGTGGGCTGAAAAGTCCTGGGCCTGACAAGGAAAATTTGGCTTTTGGCAAATTTAAAAATTGACATCATTCATTAATTTAAGGGCTATTCACAAAAGGCCGGGTTGAAATCCGGTCGGGTCACTACCGAACTATGTTACGAATTGATTGAATGAGTGCTGTATGCGACATTAATCCACCGAGCCGTGGTCGTGGTCTCACCGACGTTTGCCGGGGATGGTAAAACATATTTTTTGACAGCTATAGTTGGTCTCAGCACAACTGGATGCATGCGCTTTGATTTATATGTACGCTTAATGTAAATAATGTGTTTTGACAGTGAGCAGTTTGGTGTTTCGAGCTAATTAGCGCAATTTTTCATTGTCGGAAACACAGTTTTTCAATAGATTCAATTCATGTTTCTGAAAGAAATGATCTAAGCACCCTACATGCAAGGCTTGTTATTTATTCATACTTTTTTAACTTAACTTTTTAAACTTAACTAAGCGTGATTCACGCATTTGTATTACAACGATCTTATTTGATTTATTGAGAAATAAATAAACTTTCTAACAGAATAAGGCTGTTCATTGAAGAAAGTGGGCACCTGTTTCTCAAAAGAAAATATTTATTTTCTAACAAATTCATAAGTTTGGTTTATATTAGTGATTTTACTTCTAAAAAAACGCTGGGACTGTTCTCGTGCTACCTCCCATTAGATTCTGCACAATTTGTCTGTAACATTGCTGTTGTTTCGTTGTGCTGCTGAGCCAAATTTTTTTAAAACAATCAACAGAGCTTGCTTCTCTCCCAGCTTTCTTAAGCTGCCGCTTAGTTATTGCCCAGTATCTTTCGAAAGGACGCATTTTCGGGCAGTTTGGGGGATATTCGCATTTTTCGACAAAATCGGCATTTCCATCCTGAACTTCTTCAACATAGCAGGACCGTAGTGAGCAGATGCCAGATCCGGTCAAAACAATGAAGGATTCGAATGCTCTCGGTAGATGGGTAAAAGTCGTTTTTTGATGCATTATTTCCTGTAATTTTCAAGGTTGTTTGTGCCCGCTGTGGAATATGAAGCCACAGGAGCAATTGACGTGCCACTCTAAAACCTTTTCCCGAATCTTTCGGTTTGTTCACCTTTTCTCTGCTCAGCGTTGGAAAATGGCGGCCCCGGCAGTGTCCATTTTGAGGGTAGTCTCGTCGTTCATCGAAATGCACCTGAATTCGTCCTTTTGGGTGCTTTGTCCTTCATTAAGGTTCTGATATTGTTACGTTTTTTGAGATTCTGCACAGTTCTGACGCAAATGTCCACTTTTTTGTTAATATCACGAACGAGACTCGGTTTATACGATTTCAAAAGGCGTTCTGCTGCTTGCTTTTTTTTTTTTGGTCCGATGCCTCCTATTTGCGTCCAGATTTCGGTAAATCTACAAGTCTTCTCTTCTCCAAACTTCTTAACAATTTTGAACACTCGAAACAATTACTTTTCGGAAAACCATATGTGCAGAAATCGTCTCCAACGTAGAGACCTCGGAGAGAAACACCGTGAAGCGATGCGATACTGGTCCCCACCAGTATAATTAATGGTTACCACCATTTATGGTTTCACATACATTAATTGTTATGGACGATTTTTTAGGTGTGTTGCCAAAGCAAACAATGTTTGTACTGAGCGAAAACTCACAATTTTTCGTTAAGTTTAAACTCTAAACCATTTATGGTGGTGTTCGCTTTCTTTAATAGACATTGCCTGTTCACGTCGCACCAGTTGGTTAATAGCAAAAATGTCGTTCAACAACTTACTCAGAACATTTACATAGCGATTATTGTATAACTGGTAAGTGGTCAATCATAATGTAAAAACAAAAAACTAAGTTTTTTGCCTGACAAATTAAAATAAAATTAATTGAAGCTACAAAGTCATTTTCAGAATCTTGTTGTGAATCCTTCAATGTGTCTCAATCTTGGTTGTGCATCAACTTGACCATATTGGAACAGCCTAAAGCTGGACAGGACAATTTTTTTAATATTAGAATTCTACTCTTCAAGCAAAGTTTGAATTTTCTGTTAACAAGAGGATCCTTATAAATATACATGAAATGTGACTTATATAAGTTATATTTTCATGCATTATCAGTACAAGATATTTTAGTTGATTTGACTTTGAAATTGGAACTACGTTCATCATTACTATGTGACTACTACAAGTTTTCGAGAAATGAAATCTATGCTTTGGTAGAAATATAATGTATAATTGAAATTTGTAAGCGTTGGAAGAATTCTTCCATTTTTTGAATTAAGAAGAATTTCAACATTATTAACAATCAGCTGCAAATAACATGAAGACTTCTTCATACATCGGAAATGCCTGTGTCAGCGAACAAAGATTAATCAGAGTGGGTATGGGTGAAAATATTATGCAATACTAGGATAGTCAAAAAAAATTGAAAAGGTCTGCAAACCGGGTCACTTTTTTTTCGTCCAACTGATCCAAATGGTCACAATAATAATCAGAGTTGATTGTCTTACCAATTCAAAGATAATCTATCAATAAAATTCCGTTTCCACTAATAAAAAATTGACGCCAACGCCTTCTTGGCCAATTTCTAAACACGAACTCGCTTCGGAGCCAAACTGCCTGGCTCACACCACTCTTTAGCCTCTTGTTTTGATTCAGGATCATGGTGGTCGATCCAAGTCTTATCCATAGTGATGCATCGACGCAAAAAATCATTTTTATCCTTTCGAAATTGCTCCAAATGTTGCTCAGAAAGTCGCATTCGAACGTGTTCTTGTTGCTTTGTTAGCAAATGCGGCACTCATTCTGCACACAGCTTTTTCAAACCCAAAACTTCAGCTAAAATATGTCATGTCATTCTATGTGTGATGCCTATGGTATCATCTATCACAATCACAGTCGAAAGATGTTTTTTCAAAACATATCTTGTATTTTCGCTATAATTTCTGGTGTTGATGCACTTTTTGGACGTCCTGAGCGTGGATCGTCTTCAACGCTTGTACGGCCACGCTTATGCTCTAAAACCCATCGGCTAACAATGGGAAATAAAGGAAAAGAGTTGAGGATTAATCTAAAAGCTCATGCGCTATTTAACCATCAAAAACCGCTATTAAAACATTACATAATTTGGGCTACGATTACTACTGTATATTTTAAGTTCTGAACTCAAGTAAGGTTTTATGAACTTGTGGATAACCGAGAAGATTATCTCATGATGTTTGTTGGTCTTCCAAGATATTCAATGAATATGTTTCAATACACAGCGTAGCTTTGCATTTCCCAGAAAGTTTTTGATGTGACTGTAGGTCATATGTTCTGATCTCAAGGGTAATTGAATATGTTTGCATATTAACTGTAACTCTCAAGTTCTGCACGCCAGTACAGTTTGGATGACCTAGAGGATCAGACAGTCATAAAATATTGACTGTTGCCCTTCCAATGGATTAATCATATATGTTTGAATACATATAGTCACCTTATATAGCCAATAAAGCTACTGTTACAACTGTAAACTTATGTTCTGACTCAACGACAGTTTGGATGACCCCGATCATCGCAGTTTATCTCGTAATGTTTGCTTACGTTCTAAAATATTCACTGAATATTATTAGACCTACTTGTTGACTCTGGAATCTCTTGTCCTAGTTCCAGACGGGAACCGCCGAAAAAACCCAGGCTGGTGGTCTAGAGCAAGCGGCAGCTTCCGAGGTGTGTACTTAAGACCTCTTCTAAATATCAGGTCACAAAACGTACGGACATGGGGGAATTTTCGGAGTACGGGAACCTATACTTTATCGAATACTCACGGTTGGCTTTACAAATTCATTTATTCATCGAACTGGGCAATGGCGGCTACGACGGTGTAACTGGTGGTGATGTGGATACGCTGGTGACTGACGGCGCTGGTATGGGCTTCGGCTCTTAGCAACGATGACCGTTCGGAAGGGTGACAGATGGACTCGATGACGCGCAGCTAGTCAGCTGCGCATGTGCCGGTGCCAGATATCGGTGACGTCAGGTGGGCGTAAGTGAGGTCTACGGCGTGATCTGGCACAACATTTAATGATTACCATGCGGCAATCTGACGTTGCACGAAGATGGTGACGAGCGGACCACCGTCGGTGAGCCCGGTGTGTGCTGACTTTTTCGACGATGTCCCTAACAACCAGGTGCGATGGAAATCGCCGTATCTTTTGGTCACACGGTGGCTCGGTGGCTTGAAAACTTAGCAACAGTCGTGAGGGTCAAGTTCCACCAAAACGATCTGACCTCGACCTAACTTGGCTGTACTTTCCTCCGTTCGTATTTTTTTTATTTAGCGACCTCTTAAAGCCAGTTTATAGGTTGGATTCTCGAACTCCACTGACTCGCATTTGTTTTCACCATCACCATCATCCTGAAGACACGAACTTTTCTCCCTCTAGCGTTTTTCCATTTCCAACACGTTCGGATTCAGTGCGGCCTGCCTGCCGTCCTACCACACAACCATTTTACCTGGTCGTCGTCTACCGTTTGCCGACTACCCAACGCATCGATCCAAAATGGCAGTTGGAAATAGATCAAACTATACAACGGTTACTCCCGTTTCCCGTACTCACTTACGAATTATTTTAAACAAATGTTACCCACCGGTAACATATACCCCACTGGTCAGAAAAAAAGAAGCGTATTTATATATGATTCTTTTCTAGGCCAAATATATTATGTTATTTTATAATAGCAACCACTGAATTCACTATGAATATGTAGCGTTACTTTGTACAGCCCAAAAAGCTATAGTTACAACTGTAGATCTATTGTTCTGAACTAAAACACAGTTTTGAAGACCTAGAACATCACATAATTATCAAATAATGACTGTTTGCCTTCCAAAAGTTCCATTCAATATGTTTGAATACAAATCATAATCTTGTGTGGCCCTTAAAGCTTCTGTTACAACTGTAGATCTGTAGTTCTGAACTCAAGTGCATTTTGGATAACCTAGAACATTCCGGATAGATACAAAAATGTTTAAGGTTTATCATCAAAAATTTAATAATACGTATACATATGTACCACATTCTAAAGCAACGCTTTTTACTATTCATAAGGCAATTATTGTTTCTTCCTGAACTTCTTCATATTAAGGATGTTCAAGGTTGCCAATTAGTCCTTAAATTCATATTTTTTTATATATCCTAGATATACAAATTGACGTAGAACAATTTTAATGGAGACAACGTAAACTTTTATTCAGTCTGTGATTGAATACATATTTCCGTTTGGGGTCGTATATGGGAAAAAAACTCAAGTTAGTTAAAAAACTTAATTTTTTTTTGGATATTTTGCTATCAAAAATACTTTTTCGCAACTCTTAAACTTTGTTCTTAGATATAGAGAATCAAACAAAGCAGAACAACAAATACCAACCATGATATCACCGTGACAGTTGTGGCAATTTGGCTGTATACTGGTTTTCATGACAGCCACAAGGTTTTATGAAGGTTCTCAAGTGGTCATAACATCTTTCACTAGAACATTTTCAAAAACTTTATGGTGTTATAATGGTTTTATTAACTTGTTTTCACAACCGTCAATAGCGCGGGCCACTTTGTGTGAATTTCTGCATTAAAGAAACATAGGGGAGGTTGGTAGACAAAATGGTTTTGAATGTTTTTTTTTATCATCAAAGCCGCGATAAATGCTATACAGCTGGAATAAAACTAAAATTGTTGCTTAGGAATGGTAAGCTTAGTTTCAACTTTCATAAATTGGTATACTTAAAATTGATTTCGTTTTGGTTCCTTATAAATACAAACAGCATTTCAAATAGAAAGTCTGCTTGAAGCTCATTTTTAATTTTCTTTCATCATATGAAATTGAGATGCAAATGGTTTAAAAGTAGTAATTTTTCGATAAATATATATTCTAAAATAATGTTTTTGGTCCACCCTATCTCAAAATGAGTCATCTAAATGACAAAATGAAAAATTCGGGTCAAATATTTTCGGAAAAGAAACAAACCTACCAAATTTAATTCAAAGTTCTATCATCCACTTATTCTTGTTGGTATGAAGCTGCTGAGTTATCAAATTTTACAGATACTCGGGAACTTTCGGAAGACCATGCAATGATCACTAAGTTAAATTGCAGACCAGAGACATAAATTGTTCCTCACGTCGCTTTATTTTTTTTTATTTTTATCTACAAATAGTTTTGATTGATTGCTTTAGGAAGAGACTAATGAGCTTACCATTGTATCGGATGTTCCGAATATTCTAGGGGACCATTAAGTGAACGTATATTTCTTAGTGTCTATGGTCTATGGCCTTATACAACAATTAGGATAGAGTATTTGAAATTAGCGGTACAAAATTACTAGGACATACATAGCATAGTTATGTAAAAATGGACTTTTTTCCACCTTTTGTGAGGAATGGAAGCACTATACGACGAAACGAAAATATTAGCGCAGTGGGACTAAAATCCAAAGTTTATGAAAACAGCAATTGATTGATCATCAGTTATGAGCATAAACTGAATTTTCTGAACAAACAGATAGCTACTTGGTTTCAAAGAATGGGGTCGCAGAGCACATTTAAATGTATAATTTGGTTAAATGTTATTAAATTCCAAAACAAGAGTAATCTATATCAATAAAAATGAGTTGGGGTTTTCTTTGTCACGATTTAACTCGCGAGCGGAAGGACCGTTTGGCAAGATTTTTGCTTTGTTGGATTCGTCTTGGACACCGGAAGGTTCTTATGATGGTTTGAAACGCCTCCCTTCTCTGAAAAGGGGGTCTCCCATACAAGCGAAGCACAAATTTCTGCATAACTCGAGAACTGAAGGAACCCAAATTTAGCATGTGGAAGTTTTTGGAGGCAAGCAATGTTTCTATGGTAATCAGAGACCCTTCCCTTCTCTAGAAAGGGAGGCTCTCGTACAAATGAAACAGAAGTTTCTGCATATCTCAAGAACTAATCAAGCAAATGGAACCAAATTTGGCATGTGGGGTTTTCTGGAGGAGAAAAATGTTTTTTTTTTATGGTGGTTTGAGACCCCTTCCCTCTCCTAGAAGGGGTGCTGTCATACAAATGAAACTGTAATTTCTTCATAACTCTAGATCTAATAAAGCAAATGGAACCAAATTTGGCATGCGGGGATTTTAAAGGCATTAAAGTTTTCTACGATAGTTCGAGACCCCCTCTCTCTCTCTGTTAGGTTAGGGGGCGGTGCTCCCATACAAATGAAACAAAAGCTTCTACATAACTCGACAGCTAATCAAGTAAATGTAGCCAAATTTGGCAGGTAGAGGTTTTTGAAGGCAAGAAATGATTCTAAGGTAAATCGAGACCCCTCCGCCCTCTGTAAGAGGGGGGCTCTCATACAAATGAAACACAAATTTGTGCATAACTCGAGAACTAATCAAGCATATGAAACCCAATTTGGCATGTGGAGGTTTTTGGAGGAGATAAATGTTTCTATGGAAGTTTGAGACTTCTCCGTCATCTGGAAGTGGCGGGAGGGGGGTTTCCATACAAATGAAACACAAATTTCTGTATAACTCGAGAACTTATCAGGTTAATGGAACCAAATTTGGCATGTGGAGGTTTTCGAAGGCAAGAAATATTTCTAAGTTGACTCGAGCCCCTCCCTTCTCTGAAAAGAGGGCTCATATACAGATGAAACACAGATTTGGCACACAAATGGATTCAAATTTGGCATGTGGAGGTTTTTGGAGGGTAGATTTCTATATACATAGACCTACTGTAATGTTTCCTTCAAGTCGAGCACTCGACACTGAAGAAGTCTGTAAGTAGCAGACGAAATAGGCCAATCTGTCAAAAGATAAGCTCATAGTGGATTTAAATGGAATTTGCTCGCGATTACTAGCGAAAATTTAAAAAAGTGTTTCAAGGTTTATTTTTTAATTTTTTTAAAAAGTGATCAAATGAAGTGTTAAATTTTAAATTCTCCTAGTTTCCCAATCACAATCGTTCTACTAATACGCTCAAAAAAGTTTTTTTTTTTTAAATAGTGTTTAAATAAAAAAAAATGAATTTCTGTCTGTCTGTCTGCCTGTCAGACCCTCATAGACTCGGAAATTTCTGAACCGACCAACGTGAAAATTTATTTGAAGGGTTTTTGGGGGCTGGGGAGGGTTTTATGATTGCTTGAGACCCCTTCTCTCTCAGAAAAAACACTCTCTCATATGAAACACAAATTTCTTCATAACTCGAAAACTACTCAAGCAAATCGAATCAAATTTGGCATGTGGGGGGTTTTGAAGGCAAGAACGTTTCTATGGTGGTTCAAGACCCCTCCCCTTTTTGAAAGGATGGGGGGTACAAACAAATGAAACTCAAATTTTTATTATAATCGAAGAGCCCCGTGTGATGGTTCGAGAACTAATCAAGCAAATGGAACCAAATTTGGCATGTGGGGGGTTTTGAAGGCAATCATTGTATGGTGGTTTTAGAAACCACCCCTTCTGGAAGGGAGGGCTCCAATACAAATGATACACAAATTTCTACCAAAAATGAAAATAATCCAGGATACTTAAACACAAAACGTGTATTTCTCGGGTAAGAAGCATGTTTTGATAGAATTTTGAACCCCTGCTTATTCAAGAAAAAAAAAACTCATTCCGAAAAAAAACCATAATTGTGCCAGTTACATTAAATTTTCCTCCATTCAGTTGCAAGCGTAGCAGCGCACGCACAGGGTTCAGCTAGTTTGAAATATTTTTCATCAAGCAATTTTCTCAGCTTTCGAAGAAAATAAACAAATCGCTCAAAACAAAATAGGTTCCATAGCTATGAATTTGTTAAGATTCCATAATACTAGTGGATGGACTTTTTCATCGAATATGCACAAATAGAAACTAATAATTTGACATGAGATGAAATTCATCATTGATAGAAAATGAAAAACGTAAACAAAGATTTCATGTAAAATTATGTCTCCCGAAATCAAAACATGCACTACCCGACAGTAGACGTGTTTGAGTGAATTTATTTTCTCGTCTCTTTATACTCATTCTTGTATCTTTAAGGATGTTTGAATGTGTTGGTTTCCGGGTACCGAAATTTTCAAGACCTTTTAGTGGTGATCATCTATCATCTGAATTATTTTTAATAAGGAAATTCATCACCCTGTATTAATAATCAACTATGGCCTATAAATCAATATATGTTTGGGAGCTGATATCCAGATATGCCATCACAAAACAATAAACGGTATCCTGAACGAACAGTTGGTTTGCAACTTATCTAAAAATCATCTTTGAAAGTGTAGAGAAAAGCCTCAAGAAAGGCGACTGCAAAAATAGGAAATCAACAGTCTCTTCGAGAAAGGAAACCAACATTCTATTTCACCAGCGCTATCTAGCAAACGTGAGTCTCCACATTAAGCCACAGCATAAATAATACTAATTCGCCCCGATCGCGATAGACCAATTTCAACCCCTTTAAAGTTCACCCGCATCAATTGCAGCTGAGCTACGTTCTCTGCTGTTCACTCAACCGTAAAGATGATTCTTGGTTCGTGTTTGGGCTCTCCCTCCAATGCGCCAGCTGTTAAGATATGACTAACGGTTCCGAACCCATCACACGGTGGTGTAAGTAGTTCAATTTGAGCTACATGATTTGTTGCGCAAATTCTGGCCGGGCTTCGAGGTACTATTTGCCACCAGCATCCGACAGTATAGGCACCGACTAATAGAAATAAGAGTCCCATCTGATCGATAAGAAGCAACTTACCGCAAAACAGATGGGCCCTCGTGAGAAACTAAGTAGTCACAATCGTCGTTGTTCGGTTAAATGCACTTTGTGGCGCATCTCCTGAGTGTAGATCGGTATCACACACGGTTTCATTTCATCGTGACCGCTTTTGGGTTGCTCGTTGCTGTTCTCATTCGAAGACATCAGAATAAGCCATTCAAATGAATTGTTGTTTCGATTATGTTTCATTGCAGATCTTACTTAGTACCCTTGTGGCGGTCTGTTCGTGTGCTCGATTGGACAACAACTATCTACCTCCACCGGGAGCTGCAACGGCCGGAGGTGGTCCTGGATTAACGGCACCTGCACTGGGTGGTAGACCTTCTGGAGGAGGTACTGGTCCTGCGGCAGGTTTCGGTGGACGGCCGGGAGGAGCAGGAGGTAGGCAGTAGACAATTAAACTTTGCCATCGATTGTTAAAACGATAATTATTCTGTTTACAACAGCTGCTCCATCACGACCGTCAACTGCATATGGACCTCCATCCGGAGGATTCGGTGGTGGTGCTCCCTCTGCATTTGGAGGTGGTGCACCATCCGGAGGATTCGGAGGTAGTGCTCCGTCTGGAGGATTTGGCGGTGGAGCACCATCCGGTGGTTTTGGAAAACCAGGTGCTGGCGCTCCTGCTGCCCCAGCTGGTCCACCAATTGAAATCATTTCCTATGAAAATGTGAACAATGGAGATGGTAGTTACAAATTCAGGTGAGATTACACTTTACAGAAACCTAACTGACAGTTGAACCTATTAACTTATCATGTTTTTGCTTTATTTTATAGTTATGAAACTGGAAACGGAATTAAAGCTCAGGAGCAAGGGGAACTGAAGAACAAGGGTTCAGAAAATGCAATCCAATCCGTTCAAGGATCATACTCGTACACCTCGCCCGAAGGTCAGGTTATCACGCTTACCTACGTTGCCGACGAAAACGGGTTCCAACCTCAGGGAGATCATCTGCCTACTCCGCCGCCAATCCCGGAGGAAGTGTTAAAGGCTCAACAGGCTCATGCTGCTGCTCATGCTAGTGCTGCCGCTGCTGGAGGCGGTGCCGGTGGTGCCGGAGGGGCTGGTGGTGCCGGTGGCTATCCAGGTGCCGGACCAACGGGTGGTGCCGGTGGCTATCCAGGAGCCGGACCAACGGGTGGGGCCGGTGGCTATCCAGGAGCCGGACCAACGGGTGGTGCCAGTGGATATCCAGCTTCGGGACCAACGGGTGGTGCTGGTGGATATCCAGCAGCGGGTTCACCAGCTGGTAGCCCTGGAGCTGGCTATCCATCTGGAGGACCACTGGCCAATGCACGACCGGGAACTGGACGCCCCACCGGAAGTGGATCGTTCAGCCCGCAGTCGGGATACAAATACTAGGAATATTTAGCATAATCTACGAGTGAATCATTTGATCGACCGATCCGAGCGAGCACTTACGCTTGTACTGTAAATATGGAGCAAACTGGCGGAGCTTAAAAATAAAAGTCACGATGCGTGAATGAACTGCATCCTTGGTTGTTTGTTTTAATCGTTTCAAACTTGAAAATCGGTGCGGGCGCAAAAGCAACGAGAGAAGGGAGAGTGATCGTGGTGTTGCTGTTGTTTACATTCGTTCATTGATTCGTTGCGGCAATTTAATGAATGAAAGCTCCGCGATGCTGGTGTTGGTTTCAACCTGTGTACTTTATTAAACTGAAATCAAGCTAAACAATGCATTAGGTCCTAAGTAACATTGAGAGATTCTCTTCGTCGACTTTCTCTTTCGTTAATAGTTTGTCTATTAAACAATTTGCAGATGTTTTAGACGTATTGGATCCTTAATTACACTTTATAGGTATTACCGTACTGTGTGTTAAAAATAATTGAACATGTTTTTACATAGCCGTAGAAACGTAAAGAGAAAGTCGACAAAGAGAGTCTTCCAATGTTACTTAGGACCTAATGCATTGTTCAGCTTGAAATGAATAGGTCGGATTGGATGATGTTCATTGGAAACGAGTCGGAGAGGGAGCTTTTATGGTATGCTTGATTTCATTTGGCTTACGCCTGCTGGTACGGCTACGTGACTTAAAAGCTTTAAGATTAAATTTTGTGATTCAAATTGTAAGCATCACTTCATTTTCCTTGAGCTTTCAGATAATACCAAGCTATTAAATCTGGTCTCTTTGCGGAATGCGTGACACATGATCCTCTGGATTCTTTAAAAGAAAATCAGTTTTCGATAATATGGCATCAAGATGTATGTAACATTTGCTTGACCAATTGAGATAATTTGAAGAGGGTGGTCATGTTTTAAAATCAAATGGTTTTATGAAACATTCGTTATATTTTTTTTTGTCGGGGGCATGTGATCGGAAATTAATAACTCCTAAGAGTAACGTTTCCGAATCATGGTGTCTTCTACAAAGTTGTACTTACAAAAAAGTTTTCCATATTGTGGTGATAGTTTTGTAGCTCCTGTTGCTAAATTTTTAACTATGCCCAATAGAAGGCTAATGAGCATTTCCAGCCAGAATGGCAAACCGGTTGGTCCCCACTCTCTCCGATCTGAATGAAATTTTGTGCATATGTTGGTTTCTACACAAAAAGCCATTAAAAAATCCAAAATTATCCTGGACTAATTCTCTATAAGGGCGTATTTAAATGAATTTGTAATGAATTTTTTTTCAGCAAGCGACTCGTCTGATCAAGATGTTCTGTTACAGTAGGGAAAGAAGAAGCAGTATTTCAAAATCTTGAAAGGCTATGAATGACTTTGTGCATATCTTCATTTCAAATGTATGGCAGACTCCATTGTATTTAAATGTACCTATAAGAAATTTGTTCCAGACACGAGAATAAATATAAATTTACCTGACTGCTGTCTTCTCAACGAAATGCTAAAAAAATTCCGATATAGGGTATGTGTCCCTTGACTAAGCCTAATTTGTAATGAACGAATATTTTTTCATTATAACACATAGTACACTCATTAGCAAAAAAAAAACCGATCAAAATTTTGTTAGCAAAAACTTAGCAACCTCCTGTAACTTTGTCAATTATCCATATTTTTAGCTGAAAATGTCATAACATTATACAAAATGTATAGACCTTATGTGACCAAAATTTCATGTTGATAAAATTTAAAGATTTGAAGTTATCATAACATATGTGAAAAAAGTCATTTTCGGACATACCAATTTGAAAAATTCGTATTTCTGTGAAAAATTTAGGTAGCATACTACAAATTTCTCCATAGCTTATAAAAGTATGAAAAATATTGTGGACAAAATTTGAACTGTTTTCATCAAGTGATTCGGACTACAGCTGGCGTCAAAGTTGACGTACCAACATGAGCATTTCCCTTTTTCACCCGATGCTGACCTTGCTGAAATATCGGTGCAAAAAAAGCCTCCAAATTCATAAATTCTATTAACATGAAATTTTGGTCACATAAGGTCTATACATTTTGATAATGTTGTCAAATTTTCAGCTAAAAATATTGATAATTGACAAGTTTACAGGAGGTTGAACAACGCGGTTTTTGGAAGCAAAATTTTGCTCGGCTTCTTTTTTGCTACTGAGTGTATCGTCGATCAAAATACTCCAACTGATATTTTGAATACTCCTGGTTTTTGGTTTCGGTTTTATTTTTCATGCAAATTCCACTCAATACAACATCAGTCTGTTTCCTTAAACTTTTAGGCATTCGGTCAGCAGCAGGCAGCGAAAATTTTCCCGGCAATATAAGCGAATACGTGTTGGAGTAAGAACAACTTCTGGTGGAGGGTAATTAAATTTATTTAAATTTCTCGTACAACCTAACTGGACTAACTTGTTCATGAATTTCTAGCTTTGGACTGTCTTGTTCACGAATTATTCAAATTTTAAATGAAAATGAATCAAAAATAGGTAGAAAATTTGAAGAGCTATTTACATGGCCTAAGGCAAACATAATTTTAAAAAAATTACCGACCGCATACCTTTCAAAAAACAGTGCAGTTCAATAAATAGTTGACTGTTTTTAAAAACTATTTCAAAAATTTACCGACCCAGATACACATCAGTTACATAATCACGGTATAAAGGGTGTTTCTATCAAAATTTGGTCGACGCAAACTTGACGCATTTCCTTTCATCGTGCATTAAACAATTTTGCACACCCCTTATTTTGAATATGTGTGCGTGTAGCATCATGCCTTTTGCTTGATTTTGAGATTAGCACTTAAGTTATCAAAATATCGTCGAAGGAAGCGAAGCAACGCATCAAAATTTTGCACGTGCATGGCGACAATCCAAAGTACTCACACGTCAAGTTGGCGAAATTGTTGAATGTGGCTTAATCAACTGTTACCAACATATTAAAAGTGTTCGGTGAACGTTTGTTAACAGCATGGAGAGCTGAATCGGGGGAAATCACCGAAGGCCACAGCGATGACCAAAAGAGTTGCCCGCTGTTTCGAGCAGATCCCCAATCTCTCCGTCCGAGATGTGGCTTTCAACCGTGGATAGAGCTAAAAAACTAGCTGGACTGTCGACTTACAAGAAAATTGTGACTCCAAGTCAAGACGATAAACAAAACACGTCTGCCAAAGCAGGATCACGAAAGTTGTACACGACGATGTTGACGAAGTTTGATTGCGTGGTACAGAACGATGATACTTACGTCAAGGCAGACTTTAAACAGCTTCTTGGACAGGAATTTTATAGAGCAACCGGATGGGGAAAGGTGGTAGATATTTTCAAGCACATTAAACTGTCAAAGTTTGCAAAGAAATATCTGGTGTGGCAGGCCATGTACCTGTGGCTTGAAGAGCAACGTTCACATTGCGACCGGAATCGTCAACCAGGAAATTTATCAGAGCGAGTGCCTACAAAACCGTCTACTGCCTCTCCTGAAGCGATACAATTGTTCCGTTCTATTGTGGCCGGATTTGGCATCTTGCCATTACGGAAAAAAGGCCATGGAGTTGTATGCTGCTAACAACGTTCAAGTGGTGTACAAGGACAAGAACCCCCCCAACACGCCAGAGCTCCACCCAATCGAACAATATTGGGCCATCGTCAAGCGAAACATTAAGAAGACTCAAAAAGCTGTTGTGAGCGAGTTCAAGGCAAATTGGCGTTCTGCGGCGAATAAAGTGGACAAGGAAACTGTACAAAATCTTATGGCAGGTGTGAACTGACAGGCCCGGAAATTCGCATTCGGTAAAAAGGAAGCTTAGCTGAATATTTCTCCTATATTCTGTATTAACTGAACTTGAAAAAGAACGCCTGGAATCATCATCAAAACCAAATACAACAATACTACTAATACGCTCAAAAAAGTTTTTTTTTTAAAAATAGTGTTTAAAAAAAGTGAAAGTCAAATACAACATTTTTTATTTTTAATCTTTATGACTTTTTACGTTGAAAACCGTACAAAAATTATAAATTACACAATTGAGATGCGATTACGATCTGAAAAAATTAAAAATAATTTCGATCCTATTTTTTTCTAAATTTTAGACCAACATTGTAAATTGGACAAGCAGCTGACAAAAGTCCCGTTTACATAATTTCGAAATAATTCACAGAAAGATGATGGCTTTCTATACAAATCAATATTCAACTCGATTTTGTTACTAATGTTTCTTGAGAGTCAATACAATGTTTGGCCCAACAAACTGAAAGAAGAAAAAGTTAACCCCAAAACGAAATTAATTATGAAAAAATTGCGACATAGAGAAGGTCCCCATTTGATTCTAGTAATTTCTAGCAATACCTACTTTGTATCATATTAAAAAGTATCGATACCAATTGTACTTGGTATCGAATCAAAAGTATCGAATACATACTTATATGAACTTAGTTCGGTTGATCCCTAAGCGTTCCCAGGCATCATCTTTTCATCCATTTCAAATCAGCTTACGACACAATCGATCGGAACCAGCTAACCAGTCAAAGCAAGGATGGATCGAGTGATGTGTGTCTTCCGAGTCTCAAGGACATTTGCGAGCTCCTTGGAATCTTAGAGAGGATTTTAGCAAGCTTATGGATGGTCATGTTTTACATTGTTTAACATTGAATTAGAGGATGTGATTCGAAGAGCTGGGATAGACACGAGTGGCACGATATTCAGGAAGTCTGTCTGTAGAAGATTTAACGTCTTCATGTTGGAATTTCTTGTACCACTCATTTACCGGTGCTGCTACTCGTCGTCCAAGCCCCTATTTTCTCTCCAGATCTGCTAGACTCTCACCCAATTCACGTCGTATTGCGCAACGTCTATACATAAATCAGGTCAGGAATCTCAGGAAACAATCAGAGTAAATGTATTTCAAGGTAAATTTTCAATGAAGAACCCTAGACTGTTCAACTGTTTGGCTTCGCCGACGACGTTGATTTCATAGCACGTAACTTTAAGGCGATGGCGGAAACGTACATAAGACTCAGCCTCCCACCACAAGTTCAGATTGACGGTGGTAAGATCGAGGTGCCAGAAGAGAACCGACGTATATCTGGGCTCATTGGTGACCGCCGATAAAGACATCTGTAGAGAAATACAAGTGTGCATTATGGCTGGCAGTCATGTACATTTTGGATTAAAAAGAACGCTATAATCAAAAAAACTTCGATGAACTACACAGTTGACCATCTACTAGACATGAGTTAGACCGGTAGCCCTCTGTGGCCACGAAATAAAGACATTACTCGGTAAGCGCCCTTGGGTTCTTTGAACGGAAGGTGTTACGTACGACGTACGGTGGAGTGCAGATGGAAAACGGAACGTGAAGGACGCGAATGAACAAAGAATTGCATCAGTTGCTGGGATTTCCCATCGTACACACCACTGAAATCGATAGGTTGGTCCTGTCGGTAGAATTTCAGACGACAACTCAGTTAAAATGGTCCTCGATAATGATCCGACGGGCACAAAAAGAAGAGGAGCGCAACGAACAAGGTGGATCGATAAAAAAGAAGGCGACCTGTGGGCCCATCGCAGATAATGAGGCTAGCGAAGTTCTACTATGGACCGAATACAATGGAGACAGTCAACGTGGCCTTGGTCTGATTGGTGGGTTAGTAATATTCTGCCTCGTCATCAACAGTCCTAGCCAAACCGATTCACCCGGATAAGTTTGCTGAACGAAGCTAATGAGGATTTGGAACACAATTTGACCATGGTGTTCATTTTAAAACTAATCTTGGGTGGGATCATCATCATCATCATCATCATCATCATCATCATCATCATCATAATCATCATCATCATCATCATCATCATCATCATCATCATCATCATCATCATCATCATCACAAAGACCATATGGTTAATTTCATTGTTCGGCCACTGCACAGTTTGTTTAGACATTTGCTACAATTTTGCTCATGGGGTATTGTATTTCTTCTTGTTTTCATTTCATAGTAAATTTTCATTTAAATTTACGCCATACTATAGGCCTTACAACATGAAATGGAGCAACTGAAAAAAATATGGCATAGCATGACTTGATTCAACATACCTGAGAGTACGTTTAAGAAGAATTTGGGAGAGATGATATTTTTCTATCTTTTTCAAAGCTACTTTCAATGCAAGAAAAAAAATAATTTCATACAATTTGTAGTACAATAAGTTTGCAACAAGTTTTCATAAGTAACCAAAGCTCTAATATTACAAATACCATTGAACACCTCATGTCCGCCTAAAGTAGCTTACTGGACCACTGTGCACTGTATGGTTCAGCAATCGAGACACATGAATATGTTTTCTAACAAACTATGTACAGCCAGTCAGTCGGGCACATTTTCATAGATGGAAATTCATAGAATACTTTGTGAATCATGATTGGCGAAATCATGCGTATGAACCATGCATTTATCGCAAGATACAATTGCAGAAATAGCAAGAGTTTTGTCACATTTTTGAGGTGTCGTTTTAAAATTTTGGGTATGGTATAAGTGGATTGAACAATATTGATATAATTAGTGGATCAAACACCGTTTTCCTAATTAATTAAACTTTAACGCAAATTTATCTGTTTCTTCTGCATACAAATAATTCAAGTTAATATATTAATATATACAAATATTATAATATGTGGACATCAATTAAACTAACTATAATCGAAGCATGCGCAGCACCAAGTTACACAAAGGTATTATTTTTAACACGGGAGATACGTTCTACTTTTACTATGAAACTAGGTAAAAAAAGACTAAAAAGATTTGATACATTCACATGCATAAATACTTTAATTCAGTGTAAAACTTTTGCGGTGACGAAGTTTTTGGTTATAAAAAGTTGCATTGCGGTTGCACCACGAAGAGCTTCGCAGGAACATCGTCTCTCCCGTCAATATTTCAAGATGAACCTGTTTGCGGGATACGAAACTTTAGTCAAAGACAGATTGGACCCTGAATCCACCCGATTGGATAGGCTGTAATCAAAGAATTCGTCTATGATTGGAATTTGTCCTTCATGGCAAGTTTGTTTGACCTAAAATGGTATTCTGTGGTACTCGTGGCAGTAGTAAGTAGTTAAGTTTTTTCTTGATCAAATCATACAAATTGTCTCTTATATTTATGTCATTTTATTGGAAGTTCTTATACATCCATGATTATACCAACATCGAGAACGTGTTGGAGCGGAGATCACCGTATAGAAGGGTAATTTCCAGCTGCTTCCGTTTTTTAAATGAGGTGGTGAAGAAGCGAATGAGCTGTCACCTCTTAATTTCCGTATATATGTAAGCTTTTTGCAAGCAAAGATACTAAAAATTGCTGCATGAAGGTTTTATCCATCATCTGCTGCCATCCAGTGGAAGTTGGGTAATATTCATAAACACACACACAAACTTCTGCTGCTCCAATTTCAAGTACTCGTTCCAAGAACTAAACACGAGATGAACGATTGATTACCTTCAGAATTCCTCGACATTACTTTACCGCTATTATGTTATGAAAAGGCAAATGGTCTTTCAATTGAAAATGTAGAATTAATAGTCTTTGAAGACTTTCGTGATAATAATCAAGAGAAAGTAATTGTTGCATGGTTGTTTAATAAAAAAGCAAATGTTTTTGAGCTTTTGTGATAATCATTGAAATGACATTATACATCTTTCTCAAAGTCAACCCTGTTGCTCATATAGTCAGCGATTTATTTTACATCTTGTTTTTATAACTTCTTAGGCCTTCGACAAAAACCGCAGTAAAAGTTAGCGTTGAAACCGCTTCAAAATGGTATGTATACCTAAGTTGCCGCCCTGTAAAAGACTTGGCACAAATCTAGCTAATCCGTGTCTAAGCCCAAGGCGTTGTCTTCAAATTTAGAGAATTCTTCAATTCTCGAGTACTTTTTCAAAAGGACGTAAGTCACAAAATGTAAACAAACGCGTTGTTCATGGCATGTTATTGAAAAATCATGTATATATGCCCATATTTGATCAACTTTCTGATGGATTATTTCTGAAAGTTTTTACAAACTTTTTACAAAACGGTGTAAAATCACTTTAGCATTTTACAGTTTTATCTAGCATTCTGAAATTAATTAGATGGATTTAATTAATGGTGATTTCGTGTTTTAAAATGTGCTGTGATTTTGTTCAACTAGTAATTATGGAGAAAAGTGTGTGGATTTAACATTACCCGTGCAGTATTCAGCTGGGGGCGATGGGTTTGCTCGTTGCTGGTGGCCTGGTCGGGCTTTTTTGATCGGATACGGAACTGATTGGAATACAGCTAAGAATTTTTTAACTCTTTTTTTTTATATACCAGAATAGTTTTACCTCCCGTAGCGGATATTGTGCGGTAGGGAAAATTCCATTAATTGCAAAAAAAATGTCTTGACCGTTTGGTATACTACAAAAGAGTTTTCAAAACATATACATGGAGCGTGGGTTGAGGGGTTGACGTAGGGTCGGGGCGTCTGTGGACAGGTTGTGCGACGGGTTTGTGAGACGGTTTGCCAAATCTGTCGTACAACTTGCCCGCGGACTCTGCTCCAGTTCGGCCGAGTTTCCTGGCGGCGGGGTTGATTGTACATTTATTATTGCCAGTGGCATCGCTGGTGTGATGCTTGCTTAAGACATACAAAAACTGGTAAGACGCGGTAAGACTCACAAGAATAAAAATATGGTTCAAATGGTAGCTTCCGCGGAAGGTAATCCTAGCCGTAGCTTTCGTTGATATCTGATTTGCTTAAGCGCGCGTGCTCTGGTGTATACAATGCGCTTCAAAGCTCCGCGTGCGATCATCAATTGTGTTTCAGAGTAATGAAGTAAAGTGTAGTTCCGGATTCGAATGCAAGAGGAGATAGTGTCACAATTGGACAATATAACTTATAACAAAAAATTTGTTTTCTTTGGATCATATAATTGTTTCCTGCTTGCATGCAGCGTGCATTCCACAGACAGCGCAAACAAAGTGAACTAATATATGTGTTTTACATTAAAACAAACCACACACGTGTCCCTAATAGCATCGTTACTGTTGGTTTAAATCAGCATTCAAACCTAAATAAGTTCATTCCACATCTCTAGTCAGCCGGCTGATAGGAGAGTAAATCGAGAACGACTAAACAATTAAAAAACGGACTTATGATCACCATTTACCAAGATGGACCTACGATCAAACCCTTTCCCTCTAACAAACTCCTTCCCTGAGATACTTGTGGGGTTGCAGTAGTATATACGGCCTCTTGCAGCAACAAGTATCCAACCAACATTCCTTTCCTTCCCTAATTGATCTACACGGACGTGGCCAGCGTCGGTATTGATCCAAAAACTGAGACAACCAGGAATTGCACATTGAGAATGATTCACTACTCCCAGGTGACATTCTGTTGGTTCTCTATGCAATTTCAGCTGGTCTCGATCAATAACGAAGTAGCAAACCACGGGTGATCAATATGCTCATGCTCATGCTCATTCACATGCATAAATACTTTAAATTGCTTCGATTTTGTTTGCATGTTCATGCAGTAGTCAAAACACAGTTTTCAAAATTTTGAGAATTTACATAAAAAATTGTGAAGATTTGAAAAACTGCTCTATGATTCCTTTATGCCCAAAACTAAAATTGTGATTCAAATTGGGTCGATAAGTTGTCTCGTTCTGGACTTACAAGTTCCGTGAAAAAAACCGCGTGAAAAGACCTTAGTGTACAGGGTGCGGCAGAAAATAATGCGAAAATGTTCAATCTTGAGTATTGGGTTAATTCGTGTAGCTAGTGACTAATTTCTATCGAAAGTGTATTTGTTTATGTTTACTTTCAAGTGCTGCATCCAAACATTCTATTTGTTTTATTGCACATTCGTCAAAATGTTCGCGAAAGAACCCGTATAAACAATAACCCTAAGAAGTGCCTAACCACCAATTCGGGGTATCATCTTAACTGTAAGTGGTATGATCACACCATCTATTATATCGTTCCTGAATGTTTATTAGGGAAGTGATCACCAGTTTGTTGCTGGTCCAGAAGAAGCCGAAAGAGATTGCCAAGGTGGTAGGGTGCCACTTGGCAATAGTTTACCGCATAAAAAAGTCCCTGCAGGATGGTCCTAAGCAGCGGAAGCCGGGAAGCGGACGTCCGCGCTTTGCACGCACGCCAAACGTGATCAAGTCGGTCCGTGCAAAAATTGCTCGCAACACGTTCGTTCCATAAGAAAACTTGCAAAGGAAATCCATGCGGAGAATCATCAAAGAATACCGGGTCAAGTGGAACTATGAGTGGCTCGTTCCAAAAGATTGCTTTCCTTGTTGAAGAAGGAAAAAGTGATAATCCTGTTCTCCGACGAAAAGCTTTTCAGCATCGATGCTGTGGTCAACAGCCGCAGAAAATGGAAAACGTTCCGGAAAAAAGTGAAATTCAAATTTCAAACCAAGCATCCGGCTTGTGTCATGATGTTTGGCTTGGTGGCATCCAACGGTTTGAAAATGCCACCTGTTTTCATTGATGCTGGAGTTAAAATCAATACCGAAGTGTATATCGGTATTTTAAAGGACCAAGTGCTTGCCTGGGTGAAGGCCAACTTCTCCGAGGACCAAAACGTTGTCCTACAGCAGGATGGAGCGCCGTGTCACACGTCAAATCGAACACAACAATCGTTGAACGATAACATTAAGTTTTGGCCGAAGGATTTGTGGTCCCCTAGCAGTCCAGATATTAATCCGTTGGATTATTCGATTTGGGCATATGTTGAAGCACAAGCCTGCAAAACATCACACCCTAATGTGAAAACCCTGAAGTCAACCATAACACGCACATGGCAGTCAATGTCGGAGGACTACGTCCGAAAGGTTTCCTCTGGCTTCCAGCGTCAGCTTGATGATGTTATTAATAAAAATGGAAGACAAATTGAATTTTTTTTTTTTAAAAGGCCTTATAAGGATAACTGCACTCGAAAATGTTGATATTATTGCTTGAATTAGTTGAAAATGGGATTTGAAAGAAATAGAACAAATTTTCGAATTATTTTCTGCCTCACCCTGTTAATTTGGTTCTACTGATATGTTTGTTCGGAAACTAATAATTTGACAAGGAATCTGCTGTTGTGGCCTTAAAACCAAGGTTTTCATCACATCTCACACAATGACGTCAGAAGTTTATATTAAAGAGCGTCTGAAAAAGCGGATATAACCCTTCATTTGGCAACACAAGACCAACCTTTTTTTTTGCCGAATCTAGGCAGCTGCCACCACTCTAAGGAGGTACTCGAATGGTATGCTGCAAACAATATTAATTTCGTCGCCAAAGAGATTAATCCTCCGAATTGCCCTGAGTTCAGACCGATCGAAAAATAGTGGGCAACTCAAGCTGAACAATGCATTAGGTCCTAAGTAACATTGAGAGATTTTCTTCGTCGACTTTCTCTTTCGTTAATAAAGGGCGGACACGAAATTCTTGCGACACATTCAACAGGGCATAACTTTTTTACCATTGGGTAAAAATCAACCAAATTTTGCACACTTTCTCATTGATGTGTATTGTTCACATGCTGTCAAACTCGAAGTCATGTTTTTTGATTCAACGAAAATGGAGGTGAACCAACGCGAGTCAAGAGAACAAATTCTTTCCAAACACCTGGAATTTCCTGACCTGTCGCACCGGCAGTTGGGAAAAATGTTGAACATTCATCATTCAAACGTCTCCAGAGTGTTGAAGCGGTTCCAGGAGTGGTTGACGTTGGACCACGGCAAAGGAGCTGGAAGAAAACCGGGACCGGAGAACAAAAAGACGGAGGGAAAGGTGAAGCGGATTATTAAAGCAAATCCCAACGTCTCAAGCAGTGATTTGGCTAAAAAGATCGGCATGTCGCAGAGTCCAGAATGCAAAGAAGAGAGCTGGACTACATACATACAAGGTACAGAACTTCCCAAACCGCGATGAGCGGCAACAATCGACGGCTAAAACTCGGGCACGGAAGCTCTACGAGAAGATGCTGACAAAATATGGCTGCTGTGTGCACTGAAAATTTATTTTCGTAAAGTACCTTTCACGCGTTTCGTAAACATGGATTTTGTACATAGAACAAATGTCTCGTATATTGTATGAAACATTCATAATGCTTTTTATCTGGTGAAATGCTATCATTACACCTTTTTGTAAAATGCACGAAATGAACTTCGTGATGACCAGCCAATCGTTGCTTCTCTTTTATACCGCACTCATTGACGATGGTGTTTCTGCTGGAATGGGCGGAAATAATTTATCTATCCCAAAATAAAAATCAAAGCGCTGTCGTGAGCTATAGCTTCATGCTCATTAAGCAAGATTGTTTGCACGAGTCAGCTTGGTCTAGTGAGATCAACCACGGATTTAGAATCAGCACTTTCCAAATATTCAGGTTCGAACCCTATGTCTGAAACAATACAAAAACGCTGGATAATTCCACGTGATTGCGCTTTTTTTGTCAATTACATTTTGAGTCGATAAAGTAGATCTGTCAGTCCTTCATGCAACCACCAGAGAGACGTTTCTTTTTAATTTGTGACAAAATATTCGTAGCTCTTTGCATTGTTTCCGTACAATGTACGAATGTTCTTTCTGTGTTTCGTTTTTTTGACAGTTGCGCGTGCAATTATTTACGAATGTATCTTCATAAAAAGAACAAATCAGTTTCGTTGCTGAAAACAACGAATGGATTAGTGAGTATTACTTTCGTTTTGTAATATAAACTAAAATTAACTTTCAGTGTGATGGACGACGAAACGTATATAAAAGTCGATTTTAAGCAAATTCCGGGGTTGGAGTTTTTCACCGGCAAGAGCAAGTTCTATGTGAACGACAAATTTAAGAAGAAGAAAATGTCGAAGTTCGCCTCCAAATATCTCATTTGGCAGGCCATCTGCTCTTGAGGACTGAGGAGTGAGCCTTTCGTGACAAAGGGCACAGTAAATGGCGAGATCTACAAATCTGAGTGCCTCGAGAAGCGCCTTTTGCCGTTCTTGCAGCAGTACGACGAAGCTCCGCTATTTTGGCCAGATTTGGCATCATGCCACTATTCTAGAAGTGTCCTGGAGTGGTGTGAGGAAAATTCTGTCCATTTTGTTCCAAAGGACATGAATCCGCCACACTGTCCGGAGCTGCGCCCGGTGGAGCAGTACTGGACAATGATGAAGCGGGAACTTCGGAAGAGCAAGAAGACAGTCAAAGACGAGAAGGACATGTTAAGAAAATGGAAAAAAAACTGAGAAACTGGTACCGGATGACACTGTAAAGATGTTGATGGAGGGCAGCAAGCAAAAATGCGTTCAATTTTACACTCAAGGCTCCATCGATTAATTTTTCTTTTGATTTTTGAAGTAAATATATGCATAACACTACCCTAAAATTTTGGTTTGATTCTAAACATTATAAGAAAAAGACATGACATTTTTGGTGTCGCAATAATTTCGTATTCGCCCTTTAGTCTATAAAACGATATACTAATGTTTCTGACGTATTGGATCCTTAATTACACTTTATATTACCGTACTGTGTGTTGAAAATACTTGATAATTTTTACATAGCCGTAATAACACAAACAGACAGTCGACGAAGAGAGTCTCTCAATGTTACTTAGGACCTTATGCATTGTTCAGCTTGATATGTTGAATTGTAGTGAGTATTAAATTTAGCAACGAACCAACCATGCACAACTGATTATTAATGTTGCAGTATTAAAAAAATGTAGACGCATAAGTGATGTTGCCTATTGGCCCACTTAACAAGTTTTTGGCCCTTCATACAATGGCATGATGGAGACAATCAGTGGACAATCAAGCTTTAATGATCAACTCAAACAGAGAGGGGAACCCGGACTTATTTTCCGTCCAATGAGTGGTGGTCGTACATACGTATAATACCATTATGTTAACAATCACTAAGCTTTAACACTTCATACGTAAGTGGAGGCCCTACCCTGAAACTTGATTAAAGAGTTTAGGAAAGAAGCCATTTTTTTTCGTTGAGAAAATAATCGAATCCTTCAAACAAGGCAAATAAGGTCTTGGCATTGTCAATCGGGCTACGCATGAGGAAGGCTCAATCTATCATCTTATCGATAGAAGCTTGATCAAATTTACCCTTCTTTTAATAAATGGTTGGCTCTTTTAATATTTGAATCTCTATGCACTAGGTATACTATGCACGAAAATGTAGCCTTAGCCCTAGACTGTTCGGCTAAACATTCATTGAAATTGATTATCATTGCCATATCTCCACCGTTTTAAAACCACGCTTGTCCTATGGACAACACCCTTAAAGACGATTAATTGTTCGAGTCACAATCGATAAAAGAAAAACACAGTGACTTAACAAATCTTTGAGCTGCATCTTTGACTCATCGATAGTCACAGCTTCTTCAAAGTGCCACCATCATTTATTTCGAGAAGCTAGGTGAGACACAACGCGGTCTAACTGAACGTTTCCTACACGTGCTGTCCGTTGATCGACGAGCAATGCGAAGACAGGTCAGTGTCGACGGGTTTGCGCCGAGAAGATCAATTAAGCGCTGTTAACAATTTGTATTGAAACACTACATTTTGATCAATTATGATGAACATCCGACAAATTATGATTGTATCGATCCGATCGGCGAGCAGCGATGGGTCAAATCACGTGAAGCACGCAAGTCCGCACTGTGAGTGCGTGGTTGTTTGGGATGTAAATAGAGACCAACGCTCGGTTCATCATCTGTCCGGCCGCCGTAAAGGTCAGAGTCAAATATTTATAGCCCCTCCCGACCCGACGAACGACAGGCGGAGAAAAGCCATATTCGTGTGATGATGGTGATATTTGGCGCTTTCTTGGTAATCCGACCGGGCGTCCAGGTCAGACAGATAATTATGAATGGATATGCAAGCAAATATGCCGCAAATATATAATTGAAGGCGGTCCACCCAAAAGCAATTGTTGTAACTCACGGTTGAACGAAGTGGTCGCTTGTTGTTGTTGTTCCTTTATCTGTAACCCGGGGTTGCATGTCAGGGTTATTTATGTTTTTTTTTATTGAGCTTTAGAGGCAACTATCATCAATTTCAAAGAATTCGAAGATCGATGCTTAAAGGAAGATTCAATTAGCGAACTAAATCGTGAATGTCGCTACCGTTATTGTTCAAACATAAATTATTATGTCTCCATTATAAATGCAAATTTGACGGCAAAATGACATTCTAACAAATGTGTATAATGATCATCATACCGTGCAGCAAAGAACAAAACATCGCACTAAACACTCCCTAAGATGTACGATTACCAATCTTCAATGGAAACATATCAACCCAAGTCTAGTTAACATTATTCCGATCAACATAAATCAATTTGATTCTCTCTCGCATCCTATCTTTCCTTATCTGTTTCCAATGCACTACCATTTGCTTTGTAAGGCTTTGGGGTTTCTTAGAAGGTATGCTAATTCTAGAAGGTACCACACAGCTTCTCATGAATGTCTACTGTCATATCAATTAGCATTTACAGTTGCTGGTGGACTCGGATGCATTAACTCGATATCACTAACCTTTTGGGCGGCAGGTAAGCGAACCGTTCTTGAATCTCTCGTCTTGGCATGCCCTAAACATCGCGGTCCATCGAGCAGCCCCGGATGAATTATTGCACTCGAGTGAAAGGTGTTCACTTGTCTAATGGATTGCCGCAGATGGTTAAATGTCGGGGTCTGTTGGGTAGTGTTCAGCATTTGTGGGTTTGTCTTGTTGATATTAGCTTTGTTGGTGAAGTTTTCAGTTCAAGATTAGGATGGTGATGGATCATTGGGGAGGAATACTGGAAACCTGCTTATCAATCTAGGTCAATGTCGTGGCTTCTGGGCTTTCTTACTTCTTACTTGCATGGTAAAATATACACCGTGTCCAATATATTCTTATACACAATAAAACTCTATTTATTTCAAATCCATAATACACACAGTAAAAAATTATTTATTTTAACAAGCGCGTAAAATTTCCCCTCGTTTAATTCCAAGCCAAAGGAGGCGTAAACAATGCAATTGGTTATAGTCCTTGATGTGCCATACAACAATGTTTGCAATCTTTCATACAACAGGCTTGATTCAGGCATTATCTGGCTTAAGTTTTTCATAAAATATCCCATTATTTTCTGCCAAATCTAGCATTCCCTTTATGTGCATTAGATAACGCAGAAAATTCAATGTTTCGTTTTATCTGTGAAGATTTTATTGATTACTTTACCCATTATATTGCAATATAATGCTGATCAACTATAGCATATGTTTCGGAATTGTTAAGAATAATGTTTCACTTCGGTATGAACACCACCGATGAGTGAAACATAAATAATAACAATTTGCCATTCATATAACAATCCACTATTGACATGTGACAAGTGGATTGTTGAGCGTGAGTCTAATGTCGACTAAGAGAGTGTGAGCTGCGACTTGTATGCAATATTGTATGGAGAGCTTTTGTGATAAACAAGAAGCTTTACATACTGCATACAACCTGTTGGCATTGTATAGTTGTATGTAAACTCCCATAGGCAATCAATAACTACGGAACCTTGAATATATGCACAAATAAAAAGAAACATTGAATTTTCTGCGTTATCTAATGCACATAAAGGGAATGCTAGATTTGCCAGAAAATAATGGGATATTTCATGTAAATTTAAGCCAGATAACGCCTGAATCGAGCCTGTTGTATGAAAGATTGCCAATATTGTTGTATGGAACATGAAAAGTTGCAAACAATTTCGTTGTTTACGTCTCCTTTAGCTTGGATTTAAACGAGAGGATATTTTACACGCTTGTTAAAATTAAGTATTTTTTTCTGTGTGTGAACAGTAAACAATCGATACTACAACACGCTTATTCTAAGTAACCTGACGAATTGAATATAAATAAATTATCTTTAAAACACAAGTTGTAACGAGTGTTATTCCTTGATTATTACGAATACGGATTTAATTCTAGCAAAGGTTATGGGCCCAGTAGTTAACTGGCAGTAGCAGTCCAGTGGTTAACTGGCAATAACGATTCAGTGGTTAACTGAAAGTGAAAAGCAGGTTGGACTTCAACTGACGGACAACGTTGGAACGATTGGACTTCGTAAATCAGTAGATAACTGACATCGATCGTTGGACAGCTACAGTTGGACTGAAGGAAGATGCAGGAAGGTATTGGTAATGAAAGGAGAAATGGTGGCCACGAGAAGGGAGCTCTCGAGCGCACCTTGCCGTTCTCGACCATTCTCCAATCGGAGCGCGCAAATATATTTGACGGAACCGAAACTATGTTTGCGACTTGGAAGTAGCGCATTGAGCATCGACTTGCGAAGATGAAGCTGCTCTACACGTTGATGAGAACAGCGATCGAAGAGGAATATTATGAACCACTCTTCGGGGCTACCGATGTACAGGAAAAAGAACTCAAGGAAAAATTGCAAAAACGACTGGATGATGACATTGAAGCGCTGGACGAAATAGTCATGTTAGTCAACAACGAAGTTCTGAATAAATTGATTGGGCTAAACTATGCCAAGGAAGCGATGGACGTTCTAGTTAAGACCACCGTATCTGCCAGACTGAATACTTCAATAGTCCGTTCAAGTTGCAACCTAATATTATAAATTTAATTGCAACTTCATCTTCAAAAGGCAAGTGTGGCAGAAAACCACTGTCCTTCGAATAAAGTAGTGAAATTCTCAAGCGCTGAAAAACAGCTGAGTTGAGAGCACAGTACCAAGCGGATGAACTAGCTTACGCTACTCAAATGAAACTATGAGTGGATGGAAAGAAAGATGCTGCAACCGTCGATCAGTTTCTTCACGATAATGGGGTTCTCAATTGGGAAAATTAGCATTTATGATAGTTTTAATGATATATTCGCTACTTCATAGAACACAGGTTCACCCTTGGGGATAATCATGGATACACATGAAACCAACATAATATGCTATAATACATCCCATATTTTGAACCCTATGAGGTTTCATGTGCATCCACTTGCATCCCCAGTGAATCCACTTGCCAGTTAAAGGGCTATGAAAAACGTATATTTTTCACGATAAAACTACTATAACTTCTCCCATAAAGGTTTTAGACGTAAGGTGAGTACAGAGAAAATTTATATTTTGATTATTTGCACAACTTTGTAGGACATTATTTTGACCTTAAACTGCACATTTATTAAATAATCACAAAAAAAACTAGTTTCCATGGCCCGCCATTTTAAAAACACGTACCTCAGCACAGTGACCAGATAGAAGGTTGATGTTTTTAGCAATGTTGTTTGTATTAAAATTATCTACAACTTTGCCGAAGACGCTAACTCTCTATCTCATCATTTAAAAAAATCAAGTTTGCAGCGGCGCCTGTGGTGAAGCTGCGAACTAAGATTTGTCACTTTCATAAAATTTTCATCTGAAGACACCAAAATGTTACGAACACGTTTTTACGAGTTATTGTAAAAAGTTCATGTTTTTGGCGTTTCGTCCCACAGTGGGATGGTTCGGTACACAAAATCCCGCTTTACTCCGAGGCTCACCTTTCAAACACTTTTTTATCACCACTGCACGAAACTTCTTCATCGCTGGTAAAAGATAAACACCGAATGAAGACAATCGGACATAACCTAAAGGCGTTTGTATAACATAGAGCAAAACTACAACAACACATACGTGAAGCATGTTGAGTAGTTTCACGACACCAATGCAGGGAAAAAGTGTATGAGAATATATTGGACACGTTGTATGTTTATTCCTATGAGAAGATCAGATCCGACCAATCTACTTCACGTTTAGAATTTGATTAGATTATTTACTTATGGGTATAGTCTGATCTAAGTTCACTTTGGTCTTTTTTTACACGATTTCTTTTTACACGGTTTGTTTTCGGCGATTAATTCAAAACGAAACAGCTGATCGATCTAATTCGAATCACAATTTTAGTTGTGGGCAAAAGGTAATCATATGGCAGTTTTTGAAATTTACAATTTTTGGTGTGAATTCTCAAAATTTTGAAAACTGTATTGGTAAAAGGTAACACATGCAAACAAAATCCAAGCAATTTAAAATATGAAATACGGTGTTTGTCAAGATAAACAAAGGTAGTTGGAATTAAATGGAAAATGCTAATTTTTCTTCTCATTTCTAGTTACAGGTATTCCGCTAAACAGCTCTAACCCTCTAGGATTCAATTTAAAATGTTTATGCATGTGAATTTGTCAACTCTTTTTAGTATTTTTTTTAATTGGTTTCAAAGTAAAAGTGGAACGCATCTCTCGTGTAAAAACATACCTTAGTGTAACTTTGTGCTGATCATGTTTCGACACTAGTTAACGGGTGTTCAATAAAAAATGAGAATGATTTCAATACCTTTCTGTAATTAAAGTAAAGAGTGTAATTTTTCTTCTCTCCAAGAGAATTCGTTCTCTAGATTCCCTAGAAAAGGGTGACATGTTTCTTTTCGCTCGGGTCATTTCAATCGCTGTCATTTCAATCAAAGATGGCGTCGAAACAGCAAGCACTCCGCGAGCGTGTTGTACGGTTTTACGAAACGCATGGTCATCGTGGAAAAAAGTTTACGGTAGAGCACTTTCGAGACCAAAACGTTCCCGTGAGTACAGTTTACCGGATCCTGGCATCCCTGAGTGTGGAGCGGAAGGCCGGTAGCGGCCATCCGGCGAAGATAATGACGAAGAAGAAGAAGGAAGCGTTGAAAAAGCTGTTCGTCAACAAAAACGGAACGAGTTTGCGTTACGCCGGCTGAAAATATCACTGCACCCATACCTTGATTCAGCGAACACTCAAGATGGAGGGCATCATCTGTCGGAAAAAGACTCGGTTCTCCGAGTACACGGACGAGCAGATAGCGACCGTGAAATCGCTGTTCCGGTGGATGACGAAGAACTATCGCGAGACGTCATTCGTGCTGGATGACGAAAGTTACTTCCACTCTTGAAGACCTACATTCCAGGAAATCACAGCTACTATTACAACGACATGTCGGTCACACCCCCCGAAGTAAAATATAAATATAAGCATAAATCCTAAAAAAAAGTTATGCTATACATCGCCATATCGGACAGAGGGATTTCAAAGCCGTGGTTCAATCCGAGCGGTCTGGCCATCTATCAACAAGTGTACCAGGAGGAGTCTCTTGAGAAAATTCTTCTGCCGTTCTTAAAAGAGCATCATGCGGATGGGAAGTACGTCTTCTGGTCGGACAAGGCATCTTCCCTAGGCTGATGCAAATTTCGAAATGTTTGCTCCCCTAAGCTTAACCGACGCCAATTTGGATCCTGATAGTTCCCAAAAAAATTTAGCACATTTGGTTTTAATTTGGATTTGCACACGCTTTTCAAAGTTTGTATGGGAATTAGTATGAAGAATCTCAAACTTACATTTCCAGATCCCTAACATCTTGATATTATGTCCTTAAACCAAATCTAATATGGATGCATATAGTGTAAGTTGTCAACTATCAAAATTCCAAAGATACCTGAAATGTAAATTTTATACCCTCATTTTGGAGATGTGTGCGTGTAGCATCATGCCTCTTTTTTATTTTCAGATTAACACTTCAGTTATCAAAATGTCGTCGAAGGAAGAGAAGCAACGCATCAAAATTTTGCACTAGTATGGCGAAATTTCATACTACCCAGGTAACCAATGAGCAGTTCCAAAGCGTCCTTACGGCCGCCTATCAACCATTTAAGTCGCCGTAAATGCAACATACACTTTTGGCCACTTTTGGCCCAACATACGGCTGTACAGCTACGACCTCAGAATGTGCGTGTAGGAACAGGCATTCTTGAAATGGGTCGTTGGATTTTTAATATAGCTGTCATCTTCAATCTCCAGGGCGAAAAATGTTTGCACATAGTGATTACATATTAATTACTGAAGAAATGCAGACAAGTTTATTCCATAAAAGCACTGCCGGTCAATGGGAGATTGATTGCAAACACAAACACAAACAACATACGGCTGCTTTACAGTTATTCAATGATAATGCTTCATTAATGCTATTTTGCATTCGAAATGCTTATTACAGGCTACAAGCATTTAAATAGCATCTGAAATGCAGCTTTACAACCGATAGCTTTCAATATGCTGATATAATGCTGATATAATGCTAATATAACGCTTGTAGCATCTGAAATGCAGATTTAGGGTTGATTCACTGCATTTCCTAATGCTTATTGGTTACCTGGGTACTCTCACGCCAAGTTGGCGAAATGTTTGAATGTGGCTAAATCAACCACTACCAACGTATTACAAGTGTTCGGTGAACGTTTGTCGACAGCCAGGAAAGCTGGATTGGGGGAAAATCGAAAGCCGGAGGCCACAGCGACGACAAAAAGAGTTGCTCGCTATTTCGAGCGGAACCCCAAACCTCTCAACCGAAGATGTCACAAAGAAGCTGGGAGTGGTGCCTTCAACCGTGGATAAAGCTAAAAAACGAGCTGGACTGTCGACTTACAAGAAAGTGGAAAGTCGGCCAAAGCACGATCGCGAAAGTTGTACACGACGGTACTGACGAAGTTTGATTGCGTGGTACAGGAAGATGAAACTTACGTCAAGGTAGACTTTAAACAGCTTCGTGGACAGGAATATTATACGGCAACCGGACGAGGAAAGGTGGCAAATATTTTAAAGCGTATTAAACTGTCAAAGTTCGAGAAGAAATATCTTTATCTGTACCTTTTGGCTGGATTTGGCATCTTGCCATTACGCAAAAAAAGGCCATGGAGTGGTATGCTGCCAACAACGTTCAAGTGGTGCCCAGGGACAAGAACCCTCCCAAGCTTAGCTGAATATTTCTCCTGTATTCTGTATTAACTGAACATAAAAAAGAAAAAGAATTTGATGTAATAATGAAAACTTTGATCGACTCAGATCGCTTCAGATAGAATTGGAACAAAAACAATTGCCTGTATTTCAGTCATTTATTATTCAATTCAAGATCTTTTTTTATACAAATGTAGCGTTTTCTTCATACTTTTAAGAAAAAATGCGGATAAAATTATTCGTCATGGTTTCGAAGGAATTCTCGAGTTTTTCCTGTAACACGGCTCATTAGGCGGCGCACACCTTCTTCGTCCATCGTTTTAGCTATCTTATTCCACCAGGTCGTCATCTGATTGATGTCTTTGACAACCTTTTCCTTTGCCTTGAGTCTCCTCTTCATGATTGCCCAGTATTTCTTAATAGGGCGGAACTGGGGGCAGTTGCGTGGGTTAAGGTTTTTCGGAACAACCTGGACCCCTTTCTCTGCATACCATTCTTGAACGACTTTGCTGTAATGACAGCTTGCCAAATCTAGCCAAAACATTACGGGATGGTCGTGGGATCGAATGAACGGCAAAATTTGTTTTTGGAGACACTTTTTTTGGTATAGTTCCGACGTCATTGTCTTATTTGTAACGAAAACTTTCGTTTTTTTGCCACAGCTGCAAATGCTCTGCTAAATCATGAATTTTCGTGCAAATTTGTCGGCAAAAACAAATTTAAATTTGGCTGGAACATCCCCCCGAGCCGTTGCCAAGTAAAATTTTTGACCTGGGATTTGCCCGAAGTCAGCCTTGACATAGGTTTCATCGTCCATCAGAAGACACCCATCGAACTTGGTCAGCACCTGGTCGTATAGCTTCCGAGCACGGATTTTGGCCACACTATTCTGTTTTATGGTCCGATTTGGCTGTTTGCTAGCTCGATACGACTTGATTCCTTCCCGGAGTCGAGTTCTCCTCGCGGTACTATAGGCAGCACCGAATTTTCTGGCCAAATCACGGTCCGACAGATTGGGATTCCTCTTAATCGTCTTCAAAATCTTACCACGCAGTTTCCGGTCGACAGCTCCACTCCGACGATTGGCTTGAGGCTTCCGAATCGTCGTCAATGTTTCTTTATACCGTTTGATAACCGCCATACGGTATTTCTGGGCAATTTCAGCTGTTTAGCTAGCCTAGATGCAGACCACAATGGATTTTCCAAATAACTGTGCACAATTTTTTCCCTTCTTTCGGCTTCCATGTTGATTGTTTACAAAGTACAGTCGATTTGCGGCATGTCAAAAATACATACGTGGAGCTGACAAAATTCCCGACACGTGGGCGCCAAGAACTTCCAAATCCGTCCACCAGGAGCGCCACAATATGAGCAAAAGTTTGTTCCAATTCTAAATGAAGCAAGTCTTACCCTTTATCACAGCTCTTCACATACACACTAGGCTCGAATTCTGACGGTGGATTAATTTTTTGTTTACATTCAGAGTCGATAAAGTAGATTAATGAATTAAGTATTCAGTATCAGGAATACAACTCATGATTTTGACCCGATTTATTCATGATTTCATTGCGCTCGGGATAATAGTTCATGATATTCTGAGTATTGTTCATGGTGTATATTCAAAACACGAAAACACAACATGTCAAGCAAAACAATGCATTAGGTCCTAAGTACATTGAGAGACTCTCTTTGTCGACTTTCTCTTTGCGTTCCTACGGCTATGTAAGAACATGTTCAACTATTTTGAACTTGCAGTACGGTAGTAATAAGTGTGATTACGGATCCAATACGTCGAAATCGTCAACAAATCGTTTAATTGACAAGCTATTAACCAAAGAGAAAGTCGACAAAGAGAGTCTCTCAATGTACTTAGGACCTAATGCATTGTTTTGCTTGATGTTCATGAAATCATGACCTGTGTTTCTCGTTAAGAGGAACAAATTATTTTCCGTGCACCTTTCGTTAAAACAACCCCGCCTTGGTCCTCCACGAGAAGGGCCCATGTTTAGTGGCCGTAGCGGGCTACCGGTCTAATTAATATCTTGGACGACTTGGTAGTTCGGCGAAGTTTTTTCGACTTAGCGTCCTTCGGAATTTTAAGTACATACTGCCAGTCATAATCTACACTTGTATTTCTACTGATGTCGTTATCGGTGGCCACCAATGAGGTACTTCTCGTGCGTGAAGGTATAACAGAGAACTCACTTTGTGGTCCCTAACCTTTTGTACAGTAAATTCTATCGCTACCTCCTCGTGGTGCCAACTGAGATAACCGGTACCCATCAATAGTACTTTAATAGCACATTTGTTGCCATTCGATAGAGATAACATATGTGTGACTTGTTTAGTCGTAATCAAACTGCTACAAATAATTATTGTCGAAGTGTACTAGTTTGGTATAACAAATACACAATTTCAATACGGACCGAAACAATTGGAATAGAACCAAGTAACGAAAACGGACAAACGATTGGGAGCTCGAAACATCGAACCCAGATTCTTTCTGACAAGTTCGACATTGACGCGCGGCAGGTTTGCTTTGGAGTATCGTACGGCACATACAAAAATTTGTTGGTAATACCACTACCTGGTTATGGTCAAAATACGTCAAAGACTTTCCGTTGTTAACAACATTCGGTATCAACGCCTGCCATGATATAATTTGGAACGACTAAAGCTACCCGAAGTCTCAACTGAGGGAGAACTCATCGAAGCCGTTCTTGGAGACTGCTAGAGTAGTGTCAATGCAGCCATTACCACTGCAGAAGATGGTGCCATTTGGTTTGTTGTTACAAATAGGTGGAACGCCTGGTTCGATGAGAAGAGTCAGACAGTTTTAGACGAGAAGAATTCACGTTTCATTCTTCGGGCGATTATGCTGCTGCTAAGAACCCGTCAAAATGTGTCTGTGAAACCAACAGTTCAAATGATTGTCATTTTTTTTTTAAAAGTGTGTTGTAATGTGATTGTGATTCAAATAATATATTGTTTATGTCGGCTAGAAGGCTCTTATCACAGAATGTTATATTCTTGATTGAAGAAGGTTTTCTTTCAGTCGTTTATTAATACACGAAACTGCGGAAGTCTACACATTGTAGACTAAAACACTGTCAAGATAAGAAATTGGAATTGAATGGAAATTACGAATCTTTCTTCTCATTTTCTAGTTACAATACTGCAAACAAACGTAACATTATTTAGTAGGGCATATGCTCCAGTTTTGTATATGAGCATAGTGAAGATTAAAACAAATAAAATTAAATCTGAAGTTCACATTAAAGCGTTTTAATTTTTCATCAGTAAGTTTTAGAGTGCTGCCATAAAGGCAACAGAAAAAAATTCCATGTCGTAAAAATATTAGCACTAGTATTGGATGATTTGATTTTCACAATAGCAGTTTATTATTGGCAAACTTCCGTTCCTCTTAATTATAGCTAATGTACTTAGAGCTTGATCAGTGACAAAACAAAACTTTCGAGAAAGTGAACAAGGTCCTGATGTGTCCCATTGTACTGTCTGGATTTGAATCCACGTCGTTGCTGTTAGTCAATAATAACTAAGGCCAATATTTTGAACACCTCAGTGAATAATTAACGAATAAGTAAAGCGGAAAATAATGATTACGATTGCACTTATTAATAAAATAAGGTAAGAATTTTGTTGCACAATTAAGAGGAAAAAATTCCGTGCAACTGTTCACGATACAATTCAATCAACTTTTATATAACCAAACGACTTCTGTATGCGAACGATATTTCGAGTGATATATGAGAATTAATAATACCTACTGGCTCACTTACCCTATAATTGCCATATAGTACCATCAACAAATCATGCTGATTGCTCCTACCTTACAAGAAATCCCCCTGCCAGTAAATCAGAAACCCTATCCCTCCCTCGATCCAAAACCCCTCGAAATACCATCTCCCAAGCCGGCCCGGCTCGTTTCAGTTGTTTTGTCAACAATTGTCTCTCTCCGCATGGTTGGTAAAGCCGAAATCACGGCAGGAACAAGTAATTATAGGAGCGGAATCATCGCTTATAGATGAGTCGAGTTCTCTCGTTAGGGTGCTCGCTCTCTTGCACGACACTTAGGCCTCTGCTTCTGAGGCAGTTAACGCAAGAAAGTTCAAGTAAGTGTACACATAAATTTTTCCAACCACATACTTCGAATTTGATGGGGAACTAGTACTGTTGGTTCGTTTATTCTTCACTCGAGGGTGGGGTTGTCCGAGCCAATTGTGGCGATGCGATCCTCGCTCTCATCTTCAGCAACCAAACGGACCTGGCAGTACGGCTTTTGGTTGCGCACCACTGAGAAAACGAGGATTTGCATATAAATATCAACTTGCTCGTAATAACACTTTCAGTAGGAGGGAAGTTTTTAAAGTGTTTATCACTTCCCAGGACTTGAAGGGAACCATCAAGTGCAAAAGTGAAAATTGTTTTTTTTTCTTCAGTCGGTTTAAGCAGTTTAAAAAACGGCATAATGAAATATATAGTAAGTTTGGAATGGTTATTTTTTTAAGTGAGAGACTGAATTGGTGTGAAATGTGTCTTCTGCAGATTGTTCTCAGTGCTTTGATCATGTGCGGCTATGCTGCTCCTCAAGGACCTGATACAGATCAGATTCCCATCATTCGACAGGAACAGGAAGTGAATCCTGACGGGACGTATCGGTGGAGCTATGAGACTGGAAATGGGATTGTGGCAGAAGAGCAAGGTTTCCTGAAGAACGCCGGATCGGAACAGGAGGCACAGGTCAGTTAGTGTTGTTCTCTTCGTGAGGTCAGTTAGTGTTGTTAAAGTGTTATTTTAAACTGTGTTTCAATTTATAAACCGGGAATAAGAGAAACAGTGTTCAGAACTTTTGAAAGGAGCCGGCACCGCAGTGAGGCTGGTTTAAATCTCAGGCGACTTTTGTGGATTTTTTTTGATAATAAAACAAAACCCGAGTAGAGTCAGTAATCAAATTGAAAACTAATTATGATGTTATGATGCTACTCATCATGATAACTCAGGTTGCAGTAGTTTTAACGGTTAAAAGTTCCAAGTTGAACTTTATTTAATTTTTTCCTGTAACATCAAATTTAAACATGATCTTGCTATCAGTGATAGCAAATTGAAAATTCAATTTGTGTTTTTTTAAGTTGATTGAATGAGTATGCCACTTGATGTTCTTCAAATGTGATGAAAACAACTAGTTTTCTCTGTGAACCTTAGTGAAATTACCCAAAGTGAACACAAAGTTATGGCAAAAACAACACATATTTTGATTCCACAATTGGGAATTGTTGCGTTAAAAAAAAAATTAAATTCCATTTGATGTTCTCACCAAAATTAGTTTTGGAATTGCTATCTCTATGAAATTAGACTTTAACCGGGAATCTAGCAAATTGTAAGGTCTAAGCATCTACTAATCGAAGATGGACCAACCAAACATGTAGCTTTTAAATTTTCAACAACAGCTGACACCAATACCAATACAGAATATGTACATTGTGCATACCATTTGTATTTGAACTTATTGAACACCGTGCATTATGAATCTGGCCGAAGAATTAGCCCTTCCTTTCACAATATTTCTCTCAAATTGATTATGATAGGCACTTTGGAAGCCCTGTACAATGACTTCAGTAATGCGTTTTACCTAATTCACATACTATTATTGGTCTTCAAATTGCAAAATAAATATGAAGCGCCACCATGATGTCAACGTTGTCCAGGTCCGGGCAGCGCATGCGAATCTTCTTTGGCGTAGGTTTCGTCGTCGATTAGGATGCATCGGCAAATTTTCTCCGGAGCATATTTTAGGCCCGACCTTGCTGCTCCAGGGACTTTTTCGGCAGCTTCTGTTACTTGTAAGATTTCAGAGAGTTTCGAGTTTTGAGCCGTTGAATCAACTCGATGCTGGTGTTGAATTGTTTGCTCAAATCCGCATCGACGCCGATGCGGTCTTTCTTATGCACTAAACTACTTTCAAGCCCCGGCCGGACTGGCCGGGACTCGCTTTCCTACCGGACTGAGCAAATCTTCTACGGATAGGGTCTCAACGAAAATTTCGATTTCATTTTTTACACTGGTGTGGTTGATTTTTACACACATTGCAATTGTACGTGACACCCATTTTCCGAACACAAAATGTTTAGAATTTTCTTTCGCGTGATCGATTTGAGGTCGAAAAATGTATTCCAGGGCCAATTATTCCCGCACTTACCATACTATCTTGTCTAGAGTCATCTGTATGAAAGACTAACGATACGGGGCAAATATCCGGCGCTCAGATGTTAATCTTTCTTTCTGTACAATTCTCAAACTTTCTGTGGCACACCCGCTATCATATTCCGTGCAGTATCCTCAGATACACTAGCGGTGGTGTTTCTCCATTTTGAAATGCCTTATTTAAAGATTCAAAGAGTTTTCGCTCAACCAGTGTCCAGTATTACTCTATCGGTCGAAGTTCTGAACAGTTGGGCGGATTGACTATTTTTGGCACGTATTTGACCTCCTTTGCCTTATACCATTCCATGACGGATTTTTCATAATGAAAAGACGCCAAAACAGAACTGAAGTGTCGTGGCTTCTTAAAAGGGGTCAATCGCTTTTGCAGACCCATGCACAGTGATTCCATTCCATACAAAAGGCGGATAAAAGTCTAAAAATGGAATGTCTATAGCTAAGTTATGTGTTTCGAAGTAATTCTGTGCCGCTGATTTCAAATATGTTATATAAATTGACGTATTAGGCCACACTTTCGATATATGGCCACTTTATGGCCTTCTGGAGTATCCGGAACATCCGATAAAAATTCATCCGGTAAATTCATCAGTCTCGTCTTAAAGCGGATTCTTTTCAAAATCACGTGTTTATAAAATTTAAGAAGCAAAGTGATGTGAAGAACAATATACGGCACCGTAGTGGCGGTGTCGTAGTCTTCTGAAAGTTTGTAAAATTTGACAATCCAACAATTCGAAACCAAAAAGATGAAGCGGATCTAAGGTTTGTTCCGTTTAGAAAAATTTATGACTCGAATTTTTAATTTGGTCATTAGAGTGTTCTATTTTTAAATAGAACTTAAAAAAAAAATTAATTTAAGAAAATATATGCATATTTTTTTCGAAGAATTATTACTTTTGAACCATGAACCCGATTAGAAATTCTTTATGATGAACGTTTATGGAAAATATTGAGTTATTGTTTTAAGAAATAGTATGCATATAAAAATATCTTATTATTTAAATCAAGTATAGAAATGTCCAGTTTTTATTATTTCGGTGTCGACTAAAATTTTCATTAAGGAAATTCAAATGATCTAAAATTATGTCATTATCATGATTGATTTTTTAATAGATCGTGCATTTCGTAGTTGCTATTTCGTTACTGACCAGAATTAGTTTAATTGCACAGAGAACTACAGAGATAGAGCTTGGGAGTAGTATTATATCTCGGGTTTTTTTTTCATTAGGGTGAATCTAAAATTGAGAGATTCTTTCCAGACTCGCTCTCTTTCATTTATTTCAGCGCCATTATAAAACTTATAGTATCCTATAGTACAGATCACAGACCGAAATTTTCGCCTACTCGAGAAGAGAAATGTCCTTTTTCACCCGCTTGGAGAATGTGAGAAGCGAGAGATTATTACACGCTCACAGAAGTTTTCGCGAGAAAAGCAACGGCGATTTATAATTTTCGGAAGCATGAGTAGCTGATAAATCGTTTCTTTTTCAGTGAATCCAAGATGCCGATAATTATTTTTCACTTCGTTTTTGATACCTGAAAATGCACCAGTCTTCATGCTTGTTTTAATCTGACATTATAATTCGGTAATGATGGTCCATGGTTGTACCAGTGTGCACTGGCTTGGCCTTATTTTCAGGGTTTGCTCCTTGTATATCTAGGTAGCATGTTTTCAGTGAAAAATGTGACATGAGAAAATATTTTCGTTGAATTTTTGAGAGAGATATTTTCGTATATGCAAAAGAGAGGATAATGAATTTTCGGCGAAAAAGGAGAGAAGAAAATGTGAATGGTTCGCTACTCATCAACAACCTGCTTGAGAGAGAGCATGGTTTTCACCCAGCTGAGTGAAAATTTTGATCTCTGGTACAGATCGAAACACAACAGTGCTGGCAAGCATACTCTCCAAAAAGTAGAATGAAAAACGTAAAGATGATTGGAATATGACTGTAAGAGAAAGTAATCAAAGAGAGTCTCTCAATGTTAGATTTGCCTTAATTAAAAAAACACCCGATATTTTCAACGCACGAATTCATTTCTAGGTTATTTTTTCATTGGGGCGAATCTAAAATTGAGAGACTCTCTTTGATTACTTTCTCTTTCATTCATAATCCCTTCAGCTTTACGATTTTCATTCTACTATTTGTAGAGTATGCTAGCCAGCAATGTTGTGTTTCTATCAGTTCTAAAAAATCCCTCAAAAGTTGTATAATGGCGCTGTAATAAATGAAAGAGAGCGACAGAGGAGAGAATCTCTCATCGTTAGATTCGCCCTATTGAAAAAAAATAATCCTAGACTTATTCTATTTATAGATCAGTACCGGCGCCAGGCACGTCTTTACGGTCTTCGGAAAGGGGAAAGGATGATTAGTTTGACAATCATTATTAGAGACCATGTTTACCCTAGT
>JASCZW010005600.1:0-16378 GCA_034211315.2 Aedes japonicus
CATGGTGGGATCAGCAATGCACCGAGGTTTACCGAAAAAAGTCCGACGCGTTTAAAGTTTTCCGTAGACGTGGAACACCTGAGCACTTCGAAGTATACACGGCTCTTGAACGCGAACTTAAGAGCCTCATCAAGGCCAAGAAACGCGGTTACTGGCGATCATTCGTGAACGGGCTTTCGCGCGAAACGTCGATGAGTACTCTTTGGAACACGGCGCGAAGGTTGCGTAACCGAACTACGAACAACGAGAGCGAGGAGTACTCGGACCAATGGATCCTCAAGTTCGCGCGAAAAGTTTGTCCAGATTCTGTGCCGGCACGGATGATTCCTCGCGAAACCACGAATTCGATAGAAAGAGATTAGCCAACCCTTTTCAATTGTAGAGTTCTCTCTCGCACTCCTTTCGTGTGGCAATACGGCTCCAGGGGCTGATAGAATCAAGTTCAACTTGCTTAAGAACCTCCCAGACGTCGCGAAGAGGCGCATGTTGAACTTGTTTAATCAGTTTCTGGAACTCAACATTGTACCGGATGATTGGAGACGGGTGAGAGTTATTGCCATTCAAAAACCTGGTAAGCCCGCGTCCGACCACAACTCCTATCGACCCATCGCGATGTTATCTTGTATTCGAAAGTTGTTGGAGAAAATGATCCTTTTCCGTCTGGACAAATGGGTTGAGACGAACAACCTGCTTTCAGATACTCAATAGGGTTTCCGTAGGGGTAAGGGAACGAACGACTGTCTCGCGTTGCTTTCCACAGATATTCAGTTAGCTTTTGCTAAAAAAGAGCAAATGGCTTCTGTATTCTTGGACATAAAGGGGCTTTTGATTCAGTATCTGTTGAAGTTCTTTCAGATAAACTCCACGCTTGTGGCTTTTCACCATTAATGAACAATTTTTTGTACAATTTGCTGTCAGAGAAACATATGAGCTTCTCTCATGGAACCTCTACAGCTTCACGATTTAACTACATGGGTCTCCCCAGGGATCATGTTTAAGCCCCCTTTTGTATAATTTTTATGTCAAAGACATTGACCGTTGTCTAGGTGACAATGTACGTTGAGACAACTTGCAGATGACGGCGTAGTGTCTGTCACGGGACCCAATGGGGTCGATCTGCAAGGACCCTTACAGGATACCTTGGACAATTTGTCTACTTGGGCTCTAGAGCTAGGTATCGAATTCTCTACGGAGAAAACTGAGTTGGTAGTTTTTTCTAGGAAGCATAACCCAGCACAACCGAAGCTTCAAATTTGGGGTAAGCCGATAACTCATTCTATGTCATTTAAATACCTTGGGGTCTGGTTCGATTCTAAGTGCACCTGGAGATCCCATATTGAGTATGTGAAGCGAAAGTGCCAGCCAAGGATCAACTTTCTCTGCACAATTACCGGGACCTGGTGGGAGCACATCCGCAAGATCTTCTAACGTTGTACCGGACAACGGTTTTGTCGGTTATGGAATACGGTAGTTTTTGTTTTCAGTCAGCGGCTCGGTCGCACTTCATTAAACTGGAACGTATTCAGTATCGGTGTCTTCGTATCGCGTTAGGTTGCATGCACTCGACTCACACCATGAGTCTTGAAGTGCTGGCTGGCATGTTACCACTCTCGGATCGGTTTTCAGAATTATCTCTCCGGCTCCTCACCAGGTGTGAAGTTATGAACCCCGAGGTGATCGAAAATTGTGAGAAGCTCGCGTGAGTTGAATCCTCAAACCCGCTTCATGACCTTGTACCATTTGTACATAACACAGGATGTCAGCCCTTCGCCGAACATTTCCAATCGTGTTTGTTTCTCCGATTTCGACAATTCGGTTCATTTTGATTTATCCATGAAGCAGGAGCTTCATGGAATCCCAAGCATCATCGTCCTATGATTGCTCCGGTGATATTGCTGCTAAGTTTGGCCAAGTTGATTCCACTAAATCGTTCTTCACTGACGGATCTTTGATAGAGAGTCAGCCAGGCTTTGGTATATTTAATGAAATTTATAGCGCCAACTGTAAACTTCAAGCTCCTTGTTCCGTGTATGTCGCTGAATTAGCGGCAATACATTTACGCTAGAAATTGTTGCCTCATTAACACCGGATCAGTACTTCATTTTCACGGATAGTCTCAGTTGTATAGAGGCTATTCGCTCATTGAGCCGGTAAAGCACTCCTCGTATTTTCTCATGAAAATACAGGAGCTTCTAAGTGCTTTATCTTCGCGTTATTTTATCATCACCTTTGTATGGGTCCCATCTCATTGTTCGATTCCGGGCAATGAGAAAGCGGACTCGCTTGCAAAGGTGGGCGCTATGGAAGGCGATATTTGTGATCGACAAATCGCCTTCAACGAATTTTCTATTTTTCGTCAACAGTCACTCGTCAGCTGGCAATATAAATGGAGTAAAGGAGATTTGGGGCGATGGCAACATTCTATCATCCCAAAGGTGTCGAAGAAATCTTGGTTCAGGGGATGGATGTGGGTCGAGACTTCATTCGTGTCATGTCTCGCCTCATGTCCAATCATTATTCTTTGAACGCTCATTTATACCGGGTTGGGCTGAGGGACAGCAATCTCTGTGAGTGTGGACAAGGCTATCAGGACGCAGATCACGTTATTTGGTCTTGTGCTGAACATTGTGGAGTCAGATCTAAGCTTTATGATTCCCTTCGGGCCCGAGGTAGACAACCCAATGTGCCAATTCGAGATATTTTGGCTGTACGTGATTTGGAGTACATGAAACTCATTTATGTTTTTGACTAACATTAGCATTAGATTGTAGTTAGTTTAACCTGTATGTTTAGTATAAGTTTTTTTTATATGTGTATGTGTGTGTGTGTTTTTTCTTTTTCAAGAAATGTTCAAGTCAAAGGAAAACCATAAATTGTATAGTTATAAGTGTTTAGATAATTTAGAATTTAAATTTAATGTGTTCTGTAAACCATACTTTAAATTCCCACCCTCTTTCTCATCCGTAATTTGTAATTCCTATTAACCTCGAGACGGCCGCGAGTAATCGGCTCTATCCTCCTAACTTTAGTTTTAAGATAAATGATGTATAAAAATATGAAAGTTTGGCTCTGTAAAGTTAATTCGATTGAGCCTGTACAAATAAATGATTATATAAAAAAAAAAGCCTCTGGATCCGATAATATACCTGCTTCCCTCGTTAAACAACACCACCAATTTTTCGCCAAGCTGATAACCGACGTGTTTAACAAAGCCATTACCACCAGCCAGTATCCAGACTGTCTGAAACAAGCTCGAGTCGTTCCGATCTTTAAATCAGGTGTTAGGGACGACGTGAACAACTACAGACCGATTTCTTGTTTGTCCGTGCTTGATAAGTTGATCGAAAAACTGTTGGCTACTAGGTTGATTGAGTTTACGCAACGCTTTCACGTTATCTACAATCATCAATACGGGTTTCGGTGTGGTTCTAGTACGTTGACAGCATGCTGCGATCTGGTGGACAACATTTATGATGCTATGGACCACAAACAGCTGGGCGGAGCATTGTTCATCGATCTTAAAAAAGCTTTTGATACCATCGACCATCAATTGCTTATCGAAAAGATGGAAGTTTTGGGAATAAGAGGAGTATCCAAGCTACAACTGAAAGAAAAAGTTCGACTATTTGCTGCCGACACATCAATTTGCTATCGTGGTGAAACTGTAGAAGACGTGCACCGTCAAATAAAAGAGGACATAATCTTGCTTCAGGAGTTCTTCAAAGTTAACCTCCTTTCGAGTTGAATTTGAGTAAAACGAAATATATAATCTTCCACTCGCCATGGAAACGCCTTCTATCTCACAATCCACTGGAGGTAAATCGATTTGAAATTGAGAAGGTTTTGGAGTATCCATTCCTTGGCCTAATGCTAGATACCAATATAAAATGGTCCGCACATGTCAATAACCTCAAAAGTAAACTTAGCTCAATAAGTGGAGTTTTGAGGAAGATATCAGCGTTTGTTCCACGAGCCTGGCTCTTGAAACTGTACTTCTCGCTCTTCCACTCTCGTCTGCAAAACATAGTAGCCATCTGGGGTATGGCCAATAGTTCTCTTTTGAAAGAACTGCAGGTCGTTCAGAATAGATGCTTGAAGACAATATTTGGAAAGCCACACTTACATCCTACGGTTGAACTCTATGAACAAGCTAACGCCTCTATCATGCCGATTAGAGCGCTCTGTGAACAGAAAATCCTTTCGTTAGTTCGAAAAATCCTAATAGATAATTCAACGCACCATAACATCTTACTCAAGAGAACTATTCGGAATCGAGCATCACGACGGGAAGGACACTTAGCGCTATCGAGGGCATACACCGAGTATGGCAGGAGAAAATTTGTGTATATTGGCAGCAAACTGTACAACGAACTTCCACCGAGATGTAAAAATGTTCTTGATCCATATAAGATCAAGAATATTCTGAGAAATCACTTGAAGGATCAAGTCTCCAAGTATCTTCCTGGGGGTGACCCCAGCGTATTGGTTAACATCCATACCTCTCACGCCAAAGTCACGAGTTCGAATCTCACCCCCGGACAAGTTACGAAAATACCCAAAAAGTATTTGAAGTGACTACAACGGGAGATGAACCAGCCCAGGGCTGAAATTCTCGATAATGAAGGAATAAAAAAAAAGTATCTTCCTTAAAAAATGCCGGGCCATACCAAGGGTTTTGGACTTTTTCTGGTGAACTCTAGCCTTTACAACACTCCGTCATCGTCAAAACCAAGGGTATTGGACTTCGGTCTGGCGGAAATCAGCGTTCTATCAGGTAAGATAGAGTTGTATATGTCTGGCCGAAGCCACCAATGGTACTGTGCCCTGAAGTTCTTCAAACCTTTCAGCTCTGCAGCAATCACTACACTCCGTCATCACTATGTGGATACCCGAACGAAGAGCTGCCCATCAAATCTCTATCAGCCATACCAAGGATGCCGGACACCGGTCTGATGACTATTCATCAGAGTTCTGTTACCCATGCACAACTATCGGTCATTTATAGTCTTATGCATTATAGAATCAACCATGTTTCCTGTTAGTTTTTAAGCCCTAGATTTAAGCTACATTTCGCACTTCTTTAAAAGAGTTAAAACTCACTGGAAGTGCCTTCTGTTGTATTTAAAGTTTTAAAACATACGAATGTTTAGTGCCTATGGGAGAAGAGGCTTTAGTTAAGCTTCACTGCTACGGGTTTTCCTTCTGCAGAAATAAATAAATAAAAAATTAATAAATCTCAAATCTCAAGGAACATTCCCACGACCAGTTGACAGGTAAATATTTCGTCCTGGGATTTGTTTATAATCCATTTTGACATAAAGGGCGATACGGTCAAAATTTGGTCAATATCAACTTGACGTATTTCTTTCAATTTTGCATTTAAAAAACCTGAACACCCCTCATTTTGAAGGTGTGTGTGTGTAGAATGTTGCTCCTATTTTGATTTTGGAATTCACTCTTCAGTTGTCAAAATGCCGTCCAAGCAAGAAGAGCAGCGTATCAAAATTTTGCTCGCGCATCGCGAAAATCCGAGCTACTCGCACGCAAAGTTGGCAATATCGCTAAAGTTGCCAAATCAACCGTTACAAATGTAATTAAAGTGTTTGAGGAACGTTTGTCGACAGCCAGGAAGTCTGGATCGGGGGAAATCGAAAACCGGAAGCCGCTGAGATGACAAAGAGAGTTGCCGGTAGTTTCAAGCGAAACCTAACCTATCTCTCCGAGATGCCGCAAATAAGCTGGGTGTATCGTCTACAACCGTGCATCGAGCCAAAAAACGAGCCGGACTATCGACTTACAAGAAGGTAGTGACTCCAAATCGCGATGATAAACAAAATACGACGGCCAGCGCGATCCCGGAGGCTGTACACGACGATGCTGACGAAGTTTGACTGCGTGGTAATGGACGACGAAACCTACGTCAAAGCCGACTACAAGCAGCTTCCGGGACAGGAGTTTTATACGGCAAAAGGAAGGGAAAGGTAGCAGATATTTTCAAGCACACGAAACTGTCAAAGTTCGCAAAGAAATATCTGGTTTGTCAAGCCATCTGTACCTGTGGCTTGAAAAGCACATAGCTTCCGGGACTGTCAACCAAGAAATGTACGTGAAAGAGTGTTTGAATAAACGTCTGCTGCCTTTCCTGAAGAAACACGGTTGTTCCGTACTGTTTTGGCCGGATTTGGCATCTTGCCATTACGGTAAAAGGCCATGGAGTGGTACGCGCCAAAACCGTGCAGGTGGTTCCCAAGGACAAGAACCCTCCCAACACGCCAGAGCTCCGCCCAATTGAGAAATACTGGGCTATTGTCAAGCGGAACCTAAAGAAGACCAAAACAACTGCTAAGGACGAGCAGCAGTTCAAGGCAAACTGGCTTTCTGCGGCGAAGAAGGTGGACAAGGTGGCTGTACAAAATCTGATGGCAGGGGTCAAGCGTAAGGCCCGGCAATTCGGATTTGGAAAAGCGGAAGCCTAACTGAATATTTTTCCTGAATTTTATACTAATTGAACTTGAAAAAGAAATTTAATTTGATTTTTTAAATAAACGATTTCACCGATTTACACGCGTTTTCCCTTGACCAAATTTTGACCGTATCACCCTTTATGTTCAATACATTCAATCTGAACAACCTCAAATTGAATATGCTGTAAATGTCTTCATGCACTGAAGCAAGTTGAGTTCGATTAGATACCATTCTAATGCAAAAAAAAATACTTAACCCACCAGTAAGAGATGATTTCGAGATTATTGTCCATCATGAAACAAATTTTCTTTCCAAACACGGCCGCAATCCGCTCATGCTTTTATTTGTGTTGAAAACTGCCATTACGTAATTGACGAAAACGATGAACACCACCTAAAAGGACCGCCCCTTCAGAAAGCACAAATTCCAGTCCCCATCGACGGTTCTTAAAAAGAAAAACACTCGCCAACCGAAAAAACAACTCACTTGCTGTCGACTGAAATCTCAGCGAGTGGGTGTTTCGTCCGCCCCGAACTTGGCTTCCTTTCCCGTCACTTCCCATTTCGAGGATGTTTACTCCGAAAAAGATTCCACGTAACTCTTTTTCCAGTTGACTGATGGCAAAATGATTATTTTTGAACCTTTTTCCACTTTCGCCTGCTGGTCACTTGGCTCGCTTGGTTCAGTGGTGTTCAAAGTTTTTCTGTTCATCGTGTTTTCTTCTTCTTTTTCTTCGTTTACTGAAGATAAACAGATATGTCGACTTTCTCGGGCAAACAGTTTCAATATGCTCACTGCAGGAGTTTTTCATATTACATCTGTGGTAATTTAACTCGCTGAATACGGAATACAATAAGCAATGCACCAAACAAGTTGAGAAACCCTGGACACCGCTATTTCTGTCCGCTGTGCTCCATCATCATGCCGTTGTCGATGGCGAAGATGATGGGCGGCGGTCGGAAGCAATCCATTTCAACCATCCGAACGTCCGTCATCCGACAAGGGTCCAAAGTTAATTCACTTTTCATTATACGCCAGAGAAAGCGTTGAAAAACGGCATCAAATTTCACGGAAAAAGAGAAAAACACAGTCCCTGTCCCGCACCCTCATCGTTTGGTTCATTCGCATGGCCTGTAATTAGGATTCCGATATATAGTATCAGCAAGACCGCGGCTGATGGCAGGGGTCGAATCCATCTGTAGGCGTAGACATTCGGACTCGGATCTCCTGGGAGAGATTACGAAAGAAATTACACGTATAATCCTTATTAGGAAATTGGTTTACGCGCGCGGGAAAAGATGTCGGAGGCCTGTGTAAGAAATGAACAAAACAACCTAACAAAAATCGTTAAACTTAATGCCCAAATAAACCAACCGGCCGTCGTCGTCGTTGCATGCGCAAAAAAAAAGCGAAGCCCGGATCGGACATTTCCCCAGCTGGACGCAAGAAAAAGAACCGAAGAATGTGGTAAATCATTTCCCTAGCCACCCGCCGCGTTGTAACTGTGGGCTGGTGGTGGTGGTGAGAAAAGCCCTAACTTGGCCTCTTTTGCTTACGCCGAATAAGCCCCAGAAGCAGGTCGGCTGTTGATGAACACCGAGCAGAATAGGAGCGTGTTCTCTTCTCTTTCTTTTTTATTTTTATTTTTCGCATTCGAAAGGGAGCTGAACGTAATTCCCAAATCTAATTTCAATTTGAGATTTAATTTGAAAAGTTGCTGCTGCTGCTTCTGAGAGAGCAGCAACGGGCAGATACTCATCCGTTATTTCCGTCATTTCCCGAGCTCATCTTGGTGCAATTTAGCGTCTCGTGAGATTCCGCTGGTTTGTGCGGAATGACTGTTTTACAAGCATAATTACACGACTACGATGGGCATTTGACTTTGATAATTGTATAAAGTTGAGATCCTTCGTAACGCCGGTTTTATGTGATTGTTGAACTGAATAATGCTTTTAGGAGTTAAAATCGGAAAATTGGATTCTTCTCGTCAGTTGAGCGAACATCAACTAGGGGCAGAATGGAGGTTTATAGGCTCTCTGGTTGAAGCGTTTTTTGGCGGTAGCTACGTAGAAAACCAGTAACAATTCAAATGACGGAAAGGGTCCTTCTTTAATTACTGTTTTGCCGTTGTTAAGTAATGGAAAAGCAATTGACAGAAAAAAAAACAATATTTCAACAAGGATGTGGAGTACTCATAAGAAAGATGCAAATTATGAAACCTTCAATAAACAGTTGTTTAAGACTTGATCCTAATCGGCCTTTTAAAAATTGATAACATGAAGAGTTTGAAACTGCCTTGGAGGAACTATTTGAAAATTGTTCAAAATAAGGATCGCAGCAAGCTCTGCCCACGAGCGGTTGGGATTTTTTTTGAGCTGTCACTTTTTTTCTCGTTATTTTTATTCCGGAGGTGTGATTTTAAATTTCAAATTAATTTTTGGTTTTCGAAATGATTATGAAAATGAAAATCATGAGAATCATAGTCAAATGGTTATGATGGTTATTTATGAAAGTACCGTCTGTAATTACCACGTGTAATGTTTATTGTTGCGTTTTGCTTCCCGATATATAAGAGCATGCAATAAAATTGTTCAAAAACTATTTATTCCTGGTAAAAAGAAAAAAAAAACGTCTCAAGATACATATCGAAGCAAACCTTTGTTAAGGGTGAAAATGTTATAATGCACATGAGATTCTTTAGGTTGTAAGGACTTATCAATCTTCTGATCGGGGTTGGAGTTTTGCATTTTTTCTTTCTCTTTTCAGAAAGCAAATAATTCAGTGTTTAATTTTCTCCAAAAATCGATGAATTTCAAATCCTTTGAGATTCAATTTCGGGGACTCGGAAGAATGGACAGGAGAACTTCTGCAACTATTTAGAAGCTTCATTGAAAGTGTTCTTGATTGATTCAGGTACAAACACCCGAGCCCACCAGTTCCCCCGCCCCCCACTCCCCTACACACACGCAGGCCGGAGTGACCTCTGCCGTACACTGAAGTTGTCCCCGTTCTAAGGCCTGTACTCGAAAAAAATTCGCCAAAAATTTATTTCAGGTTGAATTTTCTTGAAACTTTCATAAAGTGAACAAATACATATGGATTATGTTTTGGCATAATTACTTTATTCAATTACCTTTCGATCGCTGAAACCCCGCTCCTTTCGCTAAAGATCCCTCATTACATTTTGTGCAATGGTGAAGCCGACCTTTTTGGTCACTTTCATCGAATCTCTCTTCAACTCCAGCTCATTCTTAAACACTTTGAACGATGTTCGAACTTTGGCCTTTATTATGGCCCAAAATATCTCCACCGGACAAACCTCTGGTAGATTTGAGGGGTTCCAAGAACTGATGAAAATTAAGGAAAAAATCTGTAAAAAAAAAATTTGTCGCTTTTAAGCGCGGCTTGTTAACAAGGCCATTTCCGCTTAAAACTGTCCGGAAAATTGAATGGAACTGGTTTCAATCCCCGCACGGATATAGTTGTGGAGTTAAAGAGCTTATTTTACCCCACTTCCCCTTATATTCCTGAATAATTTATAGATATCTTTGCACGAAAAGGCTCAGGATCAACAAAATAGGACTAGTCCAATGTAGAATTTCCTGGAAAATCGAATAGAGTTTGTTTTAACCACCGCACGGCTCTATGAACGAAGATATAGCTGATTTTTTCCCACATCCCCTTGGATATCTTTGCACAGAGAGGCTCAATATCAACAAAATATTGCTAGTCCCATGTGAAATTTCCTGAAAAATCGAGCAGAAGCTGTTTCAGCTTCCGCACGGCTCTGTTAACAAAGGTATGGCTGATTTTACCCCACTTCCCTTTGTATTCTCGAATAGTTTATAGATATCTTTGCTCAGAGTGCCTCAAGATCAACAAAATATGGCTAGTCCTATGTAAAATTTCTTGGAGAATCGGAAAAAAGTTGTTTTATCTACTGTAAGGCTCTTTAGATATGGCTGATTTTACCCCACTGCCGCTAATATTATTAAATAATTTATAGAAATCTTTGCTCATTATCGAAAAAATAGGACCAGTCCAATGTGACATTTCCTGAAAAATCTAATAGAGGTTGTTTCAACTACCGCACGGCTATGTGAACACATGTACATGTGGCTGATTTCACTCCAATTAACCCATATAGTTGAATTATTTATCCCAAGAATATAAGAAGAAGTGGGATGAAATCAGCTAAATATTTGTTCACTCAGTCGTGCAGTAGATGAAACAACTTTTGTTCGTCTCTCCAAGAAATTTAACATAGGACTAGCCCTATTTTGTCAATCTTGAGTCACTCCGAGCAAAGATATCTATAAATTGTTCAATAATATAAGGGGAAGTAGAGTCAAATCAGCCAAATCTTCGTTCATAGAGCCATGCGGTGGATGAAACAGATTCTAATCGATTCGAAAAATTTACATAGGATCAGTCTTATTTGGTTGATTTTGAGCGACTCCGAGCAAAGATATCAATAAATTATTCAATAATATAAGGAGAAGTGGGGTGAATTTAGCCATATCTTTTTTCACAGAGCCGCGCAATAGATGAAATAACTGGTATTCGATTAACCAGGAAATTTCACAGAGGATAAGCTTTGTTTGGTTGATCTTGAGGCACTCCGAGCCAAGGTATCTTTAAACTATTCGAGAATACAAGGGGAAGTGGGGTAAAACAGCTTCTGCTCGATTTTTCAGAGAATTCCACATGACACTAGCACTATTTTGTTGATCTTGGGCCTCTCCGTGCAAAAATGTCAAAAAAATATTCAAGAATATAAGGGAAAGTGGGTTAAAATAAGCTCTATAACTCCACAACCACATCCATGCGCTGATTGAAACCAGTTTCATTCGATTTCCCAAACAATTTCAAGCGGAAATGGCCTTGTTAACAATCCGCGCTTAAAAGTGACAAAAGTTACAGATTTTTTCCTTAGCTTTCATCAGTTCTTGACCACCATCAAGGTGGCTTGGCGGTTTTTGGTACAAACACAACGTTATTGTCTTTGTTAGGTCCGGCCAAAATAATGCGTCGCCTCCGTGGGACCGCAGGAAGGGCAACAGATGCTTTTGCAGGCACTCGGTGCGGTAAATTTCTCTGTTGATGGTACCCGTTGTGATGCCTTTTTTTTTAAGGGGATGGAAAATCTGCAACCAGACACGTGAAGAACTCAGGGTCTGGGGCTGAGGGTGCCAACTCCTCTACCCACTAAAAACAAACCCACCCGTGCCTTAAGCCCCGGCCCTACCCGGAACCACCTTTCGGTATTACTTCGGGGAGGGGGCTCTTGTGCTAGTTCAACACCCACTATGTCTAACTACTTAGGGCTTTAGTAGTTAGGTGGTCCCTGCGACCTGCCTTTGGTCGTTTCGCCATTTTTGTTGGAGATCGAGGACGATCTGGGAGGCTGCTACGCATACCGCGTTCCGGACGTCCCGGTCCTGGCACATCCTCGGGACCAAATTGTCCGGAGTCATGTCGTGACCGCTTACGGCAAACATGCCTAATCTCGCGCCGTCGAAGCGACACATCTTCCGCAGTTTCCTTAACTCTTACGCACTCGCTGCAAGCGGAGGACTGTGCATGCCCACATTTATGCAGGTATTGTCTAAAACAGCCGTGGCCAGACAATATCTGCGTTAAGTGGAAGTTCACCTCCCCGGGTCGCCCACCGACCCACCCGGTTAATTCCGGGATTGGTGGAGTTATTCCATTCCCTTTGTCACTTAACCATGGATACGGCTCTAGTGGTCTTTCGAATACCTCTTGTTCCACGTTGTTCGAAGCACTCTACGTCCTCTTTTATGACCATGCCTATTGGCATCATCCCCGCTAGGACGCAGACCGCGTCGCGTGATACCGTTCGGTAAGCACTAACCACTCTTAGGCACATAAGCCTGTGCGTACTCTCAAGCTTACTAACGTAGCTCTTGGTACTCAAGGCGGTGATCCATGCCGGCCCGCCGTACCTAAGTATGGACAGGGTGACGCTGGCCAGGAGTTTACGCTTAATCCCTTGCACCGCCGAGCTATTCGACATCATGCGGGATAATGCCGATATAGCCATTGAGGCTTTCTTGCAAGCGTAATCGACGTGACTGACAAAGGACAGCTTATCGTCGATCATGACCCCAAGATACCTCAAGAACCTCTTCGATTCTACTGTGCAGTTACCTGCACTGATCGTCGCATGTTGCTCCGATTTCCTATTATTCACCACCGTGACCTCAGTCTTATGGTGGGCTACCTCCAATTGCCTGGTGCTCATCCATCTCTCCACAATGCCAATGGAGTGTGAGGCCGTTAACTCGACCTCTTCGATGGACTCACCACATATCTCTAGGGTGATGTCGTCTGCGAACCCGACAATCTTTACCCCGCTCGGGAACTTAAACCGCAGTACCTCGTCGTACATCGTGTTGCATAGTACCGGACCAAGGATTGCACCTTGTGGGACGCCTGCGGTGATCTGGACACGTTTTTGGCCTGCCTCTGTATTGTATACCAGTACGCGATTCTGGAAGTAGCTTCCGAAAATCTTGTACAGGTACCCAGGAACCTGTAGGCGCTGAAGCGAGTCGGCGATAGCCACCCAACTGGCGCTATTGAATGCAATCAAGGGTGGCCACTGCACTCCTCGCCTCTTGCGCTGGATTGCCACCTCAGCCGTCTTGGTGACGGACAGGATGGCATCCACCGTCGACTTCCCTTTGCGGAAGCCAAACTGATTATTAGACAGACCGCATGTACCCTCCGTGTACGTTGTCAGTCTGTTGAGGATAACCCTCTCGAGCACCTTACCCGCTGTATCCAACAGACATATAGGTCTATATACCGATGGATCTTCTGGTGGCTTCCCTGTCTTTGGTAGCAACACAAGGTTCTGAATTTTCCAGGCGTCCGGGAAGACGCCTTCGTCCAGACACTTTTGCATCACCACCCTGAACATTTCGGGATCCAGCAAGATAGCCGTCTTGATGGTCAGGTTCGGGATACCATCAGGTCCCGGCGCTTTGTTCACCTTTAGCGACTTTGCTACCGCAATGAGTTCATCATTCGTCACCGTCGCCTCGTCGCCGGCCCCCGTTGTGCCGTTATCAATGCCCACGTGGTCACGGGTGTTCGGCGGAGCCGTCCACCCTTCCGTCGCTATGACAGCGTTAAGTTCCCGTTGTGATGTATGGTTTACTTAGTTTACCGCATTGGCATATGGCCTGCCAGAGCAAGTATTTTTTAGCAAATTTGTCCACTTTCTTCTTCCTTATGCCTTCCGGAACATCGAACTGTGATTTGACAACGTAGAACTCCAGCCCCGGTAGCTGCCTTGCGACTGCCTTGATGTAGGTTTCGTCATCCATAACCACACACATCGGTATCGTTAGTCACTCTCGATACAGCTTCCTTGCGCGGGATTTTGCCGCCGTGTTTTGTTGATCACGCTGGTTCAGTGCCTTATGGACCTTGAATACATGAAACCCAGCTCGTTTCATGGTTTGCTGAACAAACCAGGCGGAACACTTTGCCTTCAGAGCCGCTCGGCATTCGCCGGCATTCGATTATTCGGAGTTTCAGACTCGATTATCGGGAGTATTTTTGTTACGATTTTTTTTAGTTTTTATGCAGAAATTTGAAATAATTGAATATGTATAATAATATATAGCATGATTATTTTCATTCATAAAATGATAAAATATGTATTTCAATATTTATGATCATTTGAACAAACATGATCGTAGCAATGAAGAGGAGGGCTCGGGATAGGGGTGGTAGGAAGTGTTTCAACGTGATCCTGTTGATATTCTCATTTGCTACATTGTCATCGCAGAACCTTTGTAATAACATTCGGGGTTAATAAAACTAGTAAAATTTGCCAGGTAACTTATTGTTTATTTAAGGATAAAAACAAATGCATGCATTCCGTAACAATGCACGAGAAAAAAAAATCAAACTCTCTGTGAACCAATTATTTTCTCTTGAACATTTACACGTACTTCTCGTAGCAGGACTTGCCTTTCTAATGGAAGTCCGTTTCCCTCTGCCCAAGCAATTACTTGATCGATTCCCGATAAAGCTGCTTCATTTGCAATACAATTCAGATCAAAAACGTCATCCACATCAATCTGGTGTGGTTCCAAAACTGGTGAAGCACTTGATTGTTCAACAATTGCAACTGAATTTTCGCCATCGTAGAATGATGTGTTCGGGGGCAAAACGATGTTCATAATATCATCGTCGTTCAAGACGTCAAACTCCATGTCCACTTCGTGACTGGTATTGTCCTGGTCCATCAATTTCTGCTTAATCTATAGCAAGCGTTCTCGTACAACCACCAACGGGATGTCATCAACCATCGAATTCTGGTTTTGTGTACAGCATTTTCCATGATTTGGCAATGGAATCAGCTGGTACATACCTCGTCCCAATCCTCGGCTACCTAAAACATAGCATCCTTGGTGTTGATTTTCTTGACCATATCGTCGAATTCTCCTTGGCGTCCAAGAAGCTCACGCATAAGCTTTTGCTTGTAGTTGGACTTGACCATCTGGATGACGTTCTGGTCCATTGGCTGCAACAACGCTGTTGTGTTTGGTGGTAGGAAGATCGTAGAGATTGTTCCATCTGCAGTTTTAAGTTCATCGGCGCTGCAATGTGCGGAACATTTGTCCAGCACTTAGACAGCCCTCACCGGCAGTTTAGCACCTTCCAAAAATGCCGTGGCTTTAGAAACGAACTCCTTGAAAAACCACTCCTTAAACAACTGCCGGCAGCTCATGAATGTTCTTCAATGCTCTTGGTCGTTTTGACTTTCGAATCATCATAAGCGGAAGTTTGATCGAACCATCGGCATTTGAACAAGGCATAAATGTCACACGCTCCTTGTTCCCCTTTCTTCCTGGAGCTGATGGTTCGTCCATTGTGACCAGTCTTGTTTAAAGTCATGCTCATTAGATTCAAAAGCGTGAATTTTCAGGCAACATAACATTGAATACCTACGAGTTCCATGCGAAAATCAAATGATAACTCATGACAACAAACATAACCAGCAAGAACGAACGTTCAATTTTTCAAAATGCTTTGATATTCACATTTATGTAAACAAGTTCATTTTCAAGACGAATTTCGTACATGCCAGAAATGAAATTCAATCAGCCACAATGAATATCAACAACCCGTTGGGATCGGAAAAATGCAAGGGCAGTCCAGTCCAGGGTATTCTTGCACAACATTGCTAGCATCTATTCCTCTGGGACGATCATGACGGCCCTGGTTTGTTCCATGTTTGGATTAGGATTCAAAATCACTTAATAATGAAAAATCATCACAAGAGATGATATTCAGATTTCGTCTAATGAAATTCATGCTTACCGATTGATAATCAAAACAACAGTGACAGCATATTTTTGACCCGCACGTAAAACCGACTTCGTTCATTGCAGCAAACAAAAGTCAGTTGGCATAGAAGTGACAGTGGTAACCATGATAACCGGGAAAGTGAACATCATCATTACACTGGGATAAAATCATTTTCAATTCTCATGAATATTTTATGAAAATTCAAGGCACTGATTGTGACAAATGTTGACGAAGGAGTGCATTTAAAAAAAAACAGCCCGCTCTCGTCCTCGTTGAAAATCTGGCTGGAAGATAAATGCCGAACGATGGTTGCAAAATGTCCAATGGACAAATCAATTGAATTTTCTGAACACCACAGACGGAAACACGACTGCCCAGCACCAAGAAAAATTGCACGGTTTGCTATGATTGTCAAACTAAGTGTCAGTGTGAAAAACGTTCCACAATAACGTGTGGGTGTAACGACGCGTCGAGGCGTAACGTATTAAAACAAATCAATATGATTACGGAACCATAACAATATGCTTTTGGAGCATACATACTACAAACTGTAACAATT